>PVKS010003666.1:0-101217 GCA_004027875.1 Aplodontia rufa
TTAAGGGCCGAATGGTTTCTCTCATCTGTTGATACTAGAATTTATGTTGAAGCAGTAGGACAGACAGCTGACCTAACAAAACCTCAAATTGAATGACTTTCAATGCAACAAGGTTGAAAGCTCCCTAGGTAACTTGGAGGTGTAGGGAAGGGGATGGGGAGGGGGGAGGGCATATGAAGAACTCATAGGAGTCTGGTGATGGGGAAGATGGGGGAACCATACCAGAAGCCGATGTTATTCCTACACTAGATACCCATTTAACACATGAGTTCTTCTGGGGGAAACTGCAATAGATGAAACCCATAGTAGCTTATCTATGTGTTAGCATTACCCCTGGTTAACAAAGTTTATACACATTGATTGCTAATGTTTTGACAATGTTTCCCCCTCATCTGTATCCTGTATCACTATATACTTCTAATAAATGTGAAAAAAAAACCAATTCTTTGGTATATGCACCTAAAGCAGAATGGTTGAATCATATGGCAATTCTGTTTGTAATTATTTTGTGAACAGCCATACTGCTTTCCACCATGACTATACCATTTTACATTTCCTCCAACAATGCACAAGGATTTTATTTACTCCACATGCTTGCCAACATCTGTTATTTTCTGATTTGTTGTTTTTATTGTCATTTTCTAAAAGTCATTCTGATGGGTGTGAGGTAGTATCTCATTATAGCTCAGATGTGCATTTTCCTAATGATTAGTTAAGTGTATGTCATGCACTGATTTGCTACTTCCATATCTTCTTTGGAGAAATGTCCACATAAGTCTTTTGCCCATTTTTGAAAGGAATTGTTTGTTGTTCCTGTCAAATATTAGGAGTTCATATTATGACTATTAATCCCTTATTGGATATATGATAGCAAGTTGTCGTGGGTTTTTGTTTTTTTTGTTATTGTTGTTGTTTTTTTGTTTTTGTAATCTGAGTGTAACCTTTTTTCTCTGTTGAAAGTCTTTTAATGCAAAATTTTATAAAGCTTTTCACAAAGCCAAGTTTCCCTATATTTCCTTGTTTCCTGTCCCATTGTTTTATTCATCTTTAAGTGCTTTCTAATTTCCCTTATTTCTTCTTTGATCTAGTTTCTTTAAAGTGTATTGTTTAATTTCAACAAATTTCTGAATTTTCCTTTTCCTTTTGATATTGATTGCCAGCTTTATACTTTTTATATTTGCTGAGTCTTAATTTGTGGCCTAACATATGCTCCACCCTGGAAAAAGCCTCCTTTGCTCTTGAGAAGAATGTGTACTCTGTTGTTAATGCACAGAAGGCTCTGTAGATGTCTGTTGCATGACGCTAATCTATTGCATTGTTCAAGCTATCTCCTTCCTTCCTCCTCTTCCTTCCAGTTGTTCCATTTGTTATTGAGAGTGAGGTACTGAAGTATCCAAGTATTGTTGTACAACTGTCTATTTCCCTTTCAATTCCGTCAGTTTTCCTTTCACAAATTTTGATAATCCATTATTATTTACATAAATGCTTATAACTGATATATCTTCTTGCAATAGTAAGTAAGTACTTCATTTTTATATATTGTCCTTATGTGTCTCCTTAGGGATATTTTAATTTGGAGTCTATTTTGTCTTCTACTAGTATAGCCACCCCTTCTTTCTTTTACCTACTGTTTGCATGGAATAACATTTCCCCATTGTTTCATCTTAAATTTATCAGTGTCCAGATTTAAAGGAAGTATGCTGTAGATAGCATATAGTTGGATCATTTATTTTATTCATTCTGTCCACAACTGTCTTCTGATAGGAGAGTTTAACCCATTTAGACTAAAAGTGATTGCTGATAAATGGGACATAATTCCATCATTTTTATATTTTTCCATATTCTTTATAGCATTTTGTCTCTAAGTACCTCCTTAACTGCTTTGTTTTTAGTTGATTTTTGTAGTAAAATATTTAAATTCCCTTTTCATTTCGTTTTGTATATATTCTATAATTATTTTCTTTCCAGTTACCATAGCGATCATATTTGACATTCTAAAGTTATAAAACTCTAATTTAAATTTATACAAGCTTAATTTCAATACTATATATAAACTCTGCTCCTCTATACCTTTATCCTCACCTGAGTTGTCAATGTCATAAAATTACATCTTAACCCATTGTATGTCTCAAAACATTTATTTTAAAAGCATTAGACTCAAATCATGTATAAAAATACAAATCATAAACAGAAGTTACAACGATGTCAGCCTTTTGAATAATAATCTTGCTAAAGGTATCATTGTTTTAAATCCTGGAAAACATGAAAGAAGGACATGCAAACTGTTGTTACAACACTGGATTTTATTGTTGCCCATGTATTCACCTTCTTCATATAACTTCAAACCATGACCATCAGTCCTTTCATTTCACTCTGCAGGACTGTAGTCCATATTTCTTGCAGGGCAGATCTCGGACTCACAAGCTCCCTCAGATATTTTTTCTCTGGGAATGTCTTAATTTCTCTCTTACTTTTAAAGGATGGTTTTCCTATGTATAGTATTCTTGGTTGACATTTTTTTATTTCACAATTTGAGCATATCCACCTACTAATTACTGGCCTCCTAAGTTTCTGATGACAAATCTTTGATATTATTAAGTATCCCTGAAATATAATGAATTATTTATCCCTCAGTACTTTCAATATTTTCTTTCTTTGACTTTTGAAAGATTATTTACAGTGTGTCTCGGTGTGAATCTTCTTAAGGTCATCTTCAGTATTCTGAACTTCTTGGATGTTTATACCTATGTCTTTCATCAAATGTGTGAGGTTTTACACCAGGATGTAATTTTTTTTTCTCTGCCTCTTTCTCCCTCTCTTTTCCTTCTTGGGTTGCTACAGTGAGTATGTTGGTCCACTTGCTAGCATCCCACAGACACAAAAGATTCTTTCTGTCAATTTTATTTTCAAATCTTTCCTCAGATTCTACAATTTCACTATCCAATCTTCAAACATACTATTTCTATCTTTGGTCTGCTAACATCTGCTTTTGAATTCCTCTAATTATTCTAGTGCATTTTTTTTATTTCAGTGATTGCTTTTTTGCTCCAGAATTTCACTTTGACTTTTATAAGCTACAGCCTTATTATTTCCATTTTGTTTATATAAAGTTTTCTTGACTTTGTTCACATCTTCCTTTTGTTGTTTTACCATCTTTAAGATCATTGTTTCAAAGTCTTTGTCCACTAGTCTTGCACTCAGATCTTTTTCATGGATGTTTTCTCTTGTTTTATGCCTTTTTCACAGAGAGGCCACATTTTCATATTTCTGTCTTATGATATTTTGTTGAAAACTGTTACCATTGAATCTAACAATCTAGTAACTCTGGAAATCAGATTCTCCCCCATTTCCATGATTTTTTGGTTTTATTACTGTTTTGGTTGTGTATGTGTGTGTGTGCGTGTGTGTGTATGTGTGTGTGCTTTAAAACATTTGTAGGCTGTCTCTGTGCCAAGGATAAACCTAAAATATAAATATTTAGGCCTTCTCAGATAATTTCTGAGTCTGCTCTATTCTCTGAATATACATAGACACATTCCAATTTTACCTATATATGTTGTTGCTTTTGAGTATGTTTAATGTGTGCCTCCCAAAAGGGGAAGGCAAAAGAAAAACGTGAAGTGACGGGGCGGGGGGCATAAAAGGAGACCAGTTTTGGCCTTTTAAATTCTCTGGAAGTCACTCTGCCCAGAGGGGAAGTGACTTGCAACAGTAAGGAACTTCTCCCACATCTTTGTCTATACTTCTATCAGGGGTCATAAGATATTTGGAGGACAGGAGGCTTTCTGCCCACCCTAGCTCTCACAAACCATGTGCAACCTGTTCCTAGAACATTCCCACAGCCATCTGCCACTGGGCCGGGGAAATGAGTATCTACTACAGTACTAGGAGCTGAAATTAACCAAATATTAAGCAATTTACTGTCCAAGCTTTGCCCTGAAAGTTACTAGCCTTCAATATCCTTCAGGATTCAAAATAATTGCATCAGACAAATCATGCAAATGAAACTATTATCTAGGTAAGAAGACAGATCGCTAGTGCTTCCCACTCCACCACCTTCCCACAATCCTCTCTCCTAAAAGATAATGCTTTAAAGAAGGCTTTAAATTGAAATAACAGCAACATGATAAGTCCCAGGAAAGCATCTGGGCTAATGAAATGAAAAGTAAGTATGTCACCTTTTCAATTAATAGCTTCTTTGAAATGAATTACCCAATGAGTGATTAACATATCTCAACAATTCCAATAAGGAGAGAGCTGATCCTGGCAGCTGGAAGGGCAATATATCTCATATTTCTCGTTCTCAATCATTGATTCAAGCCATGAAATTGATTTTTTAAATTTGAAATGTCTCCAGACCCTAATTATCAGTGAACTACATGAAGTCATGGGATTTCAAGTGTTGCTTTGCATATATAGGATATTTTCTGGCTCTTGGAACATGACAGTCATTACCCTTGGAACTCAAAATATTTATCACCTATTATGAGCTAAGAGTCACCATGGCATTTTTGATCCACCTATTTTTAAAAGATTCATTTAGTTTAGTTGATTACCATGATCAGAGCCCAGGGAGTTCTGACTCAATGAGATTGGTCATATAATTGAAGCACTTGTCATGAGCTTTGCAAGACTTTTAAAGGAGCAGAATACACATAATAATTAACATTTACTGTTAATAATTTAATGACTTGGAACTGGAGGGTGTGATGTGCAAGGTGAAAATTAAATGCTATGCTTTATCTAGAAACCAGTTTTGATCATATATTTCTCCCACTATGTCATTCCCCAAATTCAAGTACAAATCCTTAGGATTCTCTTTCTCCCTCTCAGAACTGCCATCCATATGCAGCTTTTCATTTCCACCTCACAGTTTTCCTGACACTAGAATTGTTTGTTCACTTCCCATCATCTCTGAGTCCATTCCACATTGTTTCCTACCTTGCTTCTGTGGTTAATTTTATAAACTTAAATATGATATAGCACTTCCACACATAAAAATATTTTGATTCCATATCAAATACTATCTATTTTCAAATTCATAGCTTGCCACCTATCTTCAACATACTCTTTTTCTAATTCATATATATTACAATTTTATCACAATATGGCCAGGATCAGGAGTCTTCACCCTGTGCAATCTCTGGGCACTTCTGTCCTCTGAAGGGCCTTTTACTAGGCTTAATGTCCTACTGTTGCTGTGTTGAAATTCTTAATATTTTTATCTTTGAACTTGTGATTTGTAAGTGAAGTTCAGTGAAATATTGGAGATGTGCATAAATAGAGATGTACACTATAAAAATCAGCAGGGTTTTTCTGCTGCATCTCAAACAGTATTGTGATTCCCCAGGAACACAGAATTCCAGTGGACCTACAGTGCATAGGAGTTCAGCAAGATTCAAAGCATGTGCATGTATGTGTGTTACTTCTAAAACGAAGTAAGTATCTCACTAACAGTAATCAGGTTCCACATTTTCTGTTTGAACAAATATTTATATTTAATATCAAAAGCAAGTAGTGGCATTATAAAAGGTACAAATAACCAAGATATCCTATCATATTATTTCCTTATTCATGTTGCGTCCACATGTTAGCCAACTATTTATCAATCATCCTGATATGGAAGGAAGGGAGAGATCACACAATCTATAGTTCCTTTTCCTTTCATTACCTTTAACTCATCATAAGGTGAAAGGTTGAAGTGTTAGTGGAATATAAACTTATCAAGATATGACATAGGCACAGTTGAGTTCAGTTTGTGTGGCTATTCCATTGCGATGGTAAAAACAAATGATATATGTGTGTATTTCTCATGAAAGGAAATTGTGTAATTTTAATAATTCCATACTTGAGGTACATGCTCATATTTGCAAGTGAAACTGACATTGCACAATATAGAGATAAATGGGAAAACTTGTAAAAACTTATATTTTTAGTGTTTCTCTACTTAGGAAGGTATTAAATAGCAAATAAACATGATAGCAAGTCAAGACAGAGACTATGGGGCATATTTTTACTAGTATTTTTCCTGCTGTATTTTTTTTCACAAAGGGCTCTGCATCTTTATTTTTCCAAGGAGTAGACCTGAAAATAATATAGCCAACTTTTCACCACACTTAACTCCTTGCTCTTTCTTCAAAGCACTAAACCTCAACACATGCAATCTCCCACCTGCATTGTTTTTCTCTTCTAAACATGGTCTTCAAGGCCCAATGTATATGTCACCTTTCTGTGAAAATTTTCCCAACACCCCTAGGATAAAGTTGGCTGCTGCCTTCCCACTTAAAACAGTGAGTCCTTTGAAAACAGGGCTTTCTTTAAACTATTCCAAAGTTTACTTCATTAGTATGTATTCAAATAAAAATAAAATAAAATGAGATGATGGTCAAGGAGGCTGGGCTGGAAAGGACCTCTTGTTCTAAGATATGATTTATAAAGATATGCTCTTCTAGAGAGGACACTGTTCACATTGGTTGGGCTCACATTGGTTGTGAAAGTTATTGTAATTTAAAACAGTTTTCTGCTTACTGACTCAAGACCCCTTTATCTGTTTCTTTGAAGATGAGAATATGACTGTTTCAACTAAAGGTGATCTTATTTCCAGCCATTAAACAATGTTAATTTCATGGACTACAGAAAGAAGAAGCTTATGCAAATGAATATGGTCTTGCCTGCACACAGCATATAAATATGAATAGGTTAGTAATTCGTGATCCATAGCCTTCCTCAACAGGTATGATTCAGAAGGTCCAGGTTGTTTTTTTTTCCTGGAAAGAGACATAGTATGCAGATAACTTCTGTGGGGTGGGCTTAGGACTACTCACATTCTAGCTTCCACTATTATGTAAAAAGTCAAAGAATTGCAGAGCAAATATGAAAAGAAAATCTAAATGTCTCTGTGTAATCCCTTAGAATTCAGAGAGGGAACAAGATACTACCTGCTGAACTTGATCCAACACTCTTAACTCATTCAAAAATGTGCCATACATATATACTCTAATGTATAACATTTCTGAGAATGGAAATCCAATTTTTCACAGTGAAAGATGCTAATGTTATTTTTTGTGCTCATGAGAAACCTTAATAGTTTCCATGCATCAGTGGTACACATAGGTTATGGATCTTTCATGTTAATATCTGGGCAGGATATAATGTGTAATATATTCATGAAGAACAAAATGAAAGATCCCTTAGCTAAAATGGTTATTTATCATGTCTGAGCTCTACTCATCCTTCTTTGTTTAAAACCATTTTTCTTGGAGAAAATACCATTAACTTGGTGGACCTGAAATGCCGGTTTTGTATTGTTTCTCCAACAGTAGAGTAGGGAGGATTGCCTGTGCTCTGGTCTGCTATCCCTTGAAATTAAATTGTAAATTTGTGAGATATGTGCTAGGTAAAGGCATATTTTGAAACCATGAAATGGATTTTTTTTAACCAGAGAAAAACCTGGGTGTCTAAATGGAGATCTACTTTTGATCTCAGCCTAACCAGAACAGTATAAGTCAGTATTATCAACCTATACCCAAATATGAAAGTAAGAATTCTTAAAATTGCAAGGGGAAAAAAGTGTAGGTCCTTTGGTCCCTCTCCCTAACAATGGTGGAAAGCTCTCTCAAGCAAACATTGAGAGTATGAAACAGAAGCTGAGGTAGAAGGATCACAAGTTCAAAGTCAATCTCAGCAGCTTAGACCCTAAGCAACTTAGTGAGACCCTGTCTCAAAATAAAAAGGAATGGGGTTGTGGCTCAGTGGTAAAGCGCTCCTGGGTTCAATTATTACTAAAAGAGAGAGAGAGTATTAGATAATGTAAGGAAACGTGAATGAACACACACACTCAAAAAGTCAACACAACAGTCAGTAACAGAGTCTTATCAATTCTCCTTTCAAGATCTCTTTTATCCACTTGTCTTCTTTCCATCTGCTTTGCCAACAATATAGTAAAAGTCAACTTCTGGGTTCCTTAAATACCCCATTAATCATAAGCCTCAAGAAGTTAGTTTTCCACAATGGACCAAGTGAACATTTTAAATTCAGTTTTAAATAATTTCTTGAAAATTTCAAATCCTTGAAATGGTTTTCCACTGAAAGAGAGAGAATCAATTTTATTTTTTATTTTTATTTTTTCATCTGGTTTTAGTTTTTCCTCCAGTTAGCTCTATATGTGGTGCAGGTGTTCAAATCCGGGTCCTCATACATTCCAGGCAAGAGTTCTACTGCTGAACGACCTCTCCAGCCCCATCTCCTACTTTTCCTTAATCTCACTTTTACTCTGTAAAGTTTAGTCATTCTGAACTTAGACCCCCAAACCATCATCCCCTCCATTATGATCCGGCTGACTCCTACAGGAGAGACAGGTCTTCCTGAGAACCCTCAGCACAGGCCTTCCTGACCTGCAGATCAGTTCCTCGGGATACCTGTGGTATGTCATTCAACCGCTCCTTTCACAATACTTATCACAATTGGGATCCTTTATTCAGTGTCTGTATTTTCTATTTTCCTTAAGATTTGTGAGGGTTGGGATATACCTGGGTTTTATTACAGTGCTCCATAACTAATGTCAAACAGTATCTGGCAAGTAATTGATACTTGATGTTTGTTAACTTAAAAACACAATTGTCAATACTTGGTGGAAATTTACAGTGTATATTTGAATGCTGAACTAGAGAAATTGAACTTTATTCTCCAGATAGTGGAAAACAAATGAGTATGTTTGAGCAAGGAAATGACAGAAAAAGTTCATTGTTCAGCAATATTTATCTAACAGCTTTCTGGAGAATGCTTGCAGATAAAAGGGTCCTATGATAATGCCAATGTGATGGAGTAATTTATAACCTAAGCATATTGAATAATAGATGGGCATTGAGAATAAAAGAGAAATAAGGATGGCACAGTTTCACCTATGTTACTTTGATATCATCCATGTGCTTCACTATGCCACTTCTTTTTTACTTTTAGCTATAATATGAGGATCATGTCACCAACCACAGATGCTTAGTTCTCAACACGTTAGTAAGTAACCACAGTTAGGGATTTTACTGAGTTCACCCCAGAAACAAGCATGGTAGAGAGCATTTCATCTTCCTCCTTGGTTGGCCCTTTGTTACTTTTCCTATATCTGCTATGTCCATGTATAGATATATATCTGTATCTCTGTGTCATTCTTATGGCATATATTTTCCCTCCATATTCTGTGCTATCTATATTTCTAATCAGTCAACAAGCTAGCCTTCAATATACATAGCTTCTACTCTGTATTGATAACTTTTCATTGCTATAACAAATTATCTGAGGCTGAGTACTTAAAGGAAAGAAGTTTATTTACTTCACAATTTTAGAAACTGAAAATTCAGACACCATGATGATGACTCTGATCAGTTCCAGTGAAGGTTAATGTCAGATGGCATCACAAGGGCAGGAGCACATGCAAGAAGGAGAGATCACATGGCAAGACAGGACGTCAGACAGCAGAGAAGGGCTGGTTTTGCATTTTTTTTTTAAGAGAGAGAGGGGGACAGTGAGAGAGAGAGAGAATAAACTTTAATTAGTTTTTCACGTGGCTTTCATCTCTCTGACACTTCATTGTGTACGTGGTGCTGGAGTTTGAACCAGCATCCTTATGCATGCTAATCAAGCACCACAACTGCCAAGCCAGCCCCTAGTATTGGTTTTAATTTTTTTTAAGAAAGAGGAGCAAAGAGAGAGAGAGAGAGAGAGAGAGAGAAAATCAATTTTTTATTTAGTTTTTCATGTGGCCTTCGCTGCTTGGACACTTCTTTGTGTATGTGGTGCTGGGGTTTGAACTTGCCTCCTCGTGCATGCCAGGCAAACGCTATAACCACTGAGCAACCAGTCCAGCTCCCTAGTACTGCTTTTTAAAAGAGAGAGAGAGAGAGAGAGAATAAATTTTGTTTTAGTTTTTCATATTGACTTTCGTTGCTCTGAGACTTCATTGAGTACATGGTGTTGGGGTTTGAACTCAGGTCCTCATGCATGCCAGCAAGCACTATAACCACTGAGCCACCACTCCAGCCCCCCTAGTATTGCTTTTTAATAACAACTTGTTCTCATGAAAACTAACTCAAGGTCTTATGAGAACTACCATAACACTTTCCTAGGGAAGTGTCCCCAGTGAATCAATTACCTCACACTAGACTTCACCTCAAAGGTTTAACCATCTCTTATTGCCATACTGGAGACCAAGCTTCCAACACAATAAACCCCTGGAAGACAAACCTCATCCAAACCACAGCACACATCTTCTCATTAAGCAATGACTCTCAAATATTTTCCTACACTCTCTTGACTTGCAGACCTAAATACTCAGATGCTTAGTAAACATCTCCATTCAGATTTTCCACAATCACCACAACCCTAGACTGTCAAAATGTACTTATTACCTTTATCAGATGAGAAGAGTATAGAGATGTTGAAATATTAAATTATTTGTGGCTAATAATTTGAGAAAATTTATGAAAATTGCTTCTCTCTGTAATATTTAACATACAGATTCTTTTGATTATGTTCACTGATGAGAAAATAAGGACAGGATAGCACTTCAAACAAGATCAGTGACTATCACTCTGCCTGAAGAGGCAAGCTCAAGGTTAAGAATCTATTTTTGCGGTTGGATTGCTGATGGAAAAAGATGACTCTGAAATGACTAGAAATCATCAGTGGCTCCACAGACGTTGCAACGCTGCATTCATGGGCTCTGTAGGTGTTTGGGGTGGAAATACTTTCACACCTCATGGAAGCAGGGGGTTGAACTGAATAAACAGAGGTTCAAGCGTGGAATCCTTCTGACCCATTTTTTGTCCAATGCCTCTCATGGTTCCTCCTTGAGCCCTGTGTTGCCTATTTTCTTCCAGCAATCCTTACAACCCTCCTTTGCCTTACCTGTCCTGTAGAGCTTTTCTAAGCCTTTCCTTTTCCAAATTGTTCCACGGAGAGGTCTCCTATCACCATGGTGATGACACTGATGTCTTTCCACCTGAGTTCAAGTACATCGTCTTCTTTAACATTAACCTCTAGGCTTATGGCCAGGTGAGAGAACTCCAGTGTTACGCATCTTCCCCCAAAGTATTGTATTCTTATACTCTAGTTCTAATGATACTCCTTTCATTAAATCCAGAAACCTATGAGACATCTTAGGCATGCCCAATCTTCACTCCCACTCTATCCATCCAGCCACTAAATCATGTTAGCTCTGTTTCCTAAATAATTTTCTATTGTCATTATTTTACTAGTCTTGTAAGTGTTCTTCCTGTATCAAGTTTCTCTCTATTATCAATCCCATCCATTCTTCTTGTTCTATTGTAATTAACTTTCACATCAAAGTGATCTTTCTAAAAGTCAAACTTACCAGATCACTCGTTTACTAAAACTCTTCCAAGGCTCTTTGTAATCTCCACTAGAATATTTTAAGACTTGGTTCCTAAAGTCCTTGTAAACTAACCCCAACACAAGTTTTCCCTACCGTCATGGTCCACCACTATTTTGTCTAGAGTCTATATTCCAGGTGCACCAAGGCCTGTGCATTAAATAGCTATAAATTCCTGGGCTGCATTTAGGAAGCCTTGTGTATTTTATTCTTATTAATGAATATTATCAATCAACCATATTAAAGTAAAATATCCTTAAAATAAAGAAAATGTTCATTAAGCTGAACTTCAACTAAACATCTCTATCAACAGAACCACTGAAATCAAGAAAACAAAATGGTGTGTGTGTTTGTGTGTGTGGGTATGTGTGGGTGTGTGTGCACACACCTCTATTTTTAAGTGGAGAAGTTAATAAGATTTAAATTGGGACAGATAAAGATGGCACTGGAAATTTTGATACATTTTATCACAAATTATATTTCAAATTCCAACTTCAAATTGAAGACAAAAGTTATTAAAAAGTAGAAACACAGTTAGCATCTGTTCTAAAATACTAATTGAAAATAAAATACTAACATTCTTTCTGAACTGAATTTAGAAAAGGTGATAGTTAAAAAGCCTAAAAGCATTCAGTAAAATAAATCCATTTTTGATGAAATTTCAAAAGCCTACGTTATTCTTAGAGTGCAAATGGAAGCCTCCTTTTTCTTCATTAATTAATGAATTCAATACTCAAAGTGGCTTTTTTTGCTATTTAAGGAAACTGGATAACCAGATTCTGATCCATGGTTGATTAAAAATTTAAAAAAGAAAAGGAAAGAAATTGTTTGATTTTCAAAAAAGGATCGGAAGTCTGTGGGAAGAACATTACTTTTCAAGGATTTGGTCACAATGAAGTGCATTTCTTAGAGTTGTTCAATCAAACCATGGGGTACTGTGTCTATGCTGATGCTTTCACCAAATTTGTTTCTCCATTGTAGAAAGGCTAATATCCTTGTATGCAATATCTATATCCTTTTCATGCTATATAACAAAGTAATTAATATATGCAGCCAGTGTGATCTGGCTTCTGTATGGCACTATTTAGACACTCAATGAGTACTTGTCAACTGAATGAAGTACCCATGCTAATTGCTACCTCTAAGTCATCAGAACAAGCCATTTGCCTTTTTTTCTTCCTTGCAGTATTCACCTTTATTACTACTGACGTGTTGCTAGCCACTTGTATACATCTGGACAAAGTCATACCACATCCTCATTTCTGGGTTTGCATATGGTAATTCTGCTGCCTGGAATACTCCTGATTGACATCCCTGTGAAAAACTAATCCAGCATCACAGTGTCACTCTAAACACTGCCACTTACCTGAAACTATTCCTGTTATCTAAAGTTGATGGATGGAATTTTCTCCTTCCTTCAAATATATATTTCATCTGCATTTCCCACGTATTGCACTTTTATTCTTCTACCTTGCGTTCAGTCTTTAAAACTTGTCATTCCTTCGAGAATACATACTCCTTAAAGAAATGACCCATATCCGAGGTATTTTTGCTTCATAAGCATCTTGTATGGTGATTTTTATCTAAAGATACATTTTTACATGATGCACCTCCTGAATTGTCATTAAAGTCTTTCAAACTTATAAATTATATACAACTTTAATAAGATTGACATAAAAAATAAAGAAAACATAAAGAAATGACCCATATCTGAAGTATTTTTGTTTCATAAGCATCTTCTATGGTGATTTTTATCTAAAGATACATCTTTACATGAGCACCTCCTGAATTGTCATTAAAGTCTTTCAAACTTATAAATTATATACAATTTTAATAAGATTGATATAAAAAAACAAAAATCAGAAAACATAAAAAAGTAAATGCCAGGCTCTCTAAATTGCAGCTCACTGGGGTCATCTATTTGGGAAAAATAATCTCTGAGTACCTGAGGATGTTGTTATAATGCAAGTCAGAGGTCTAATTGATGTGCATAAAATATACCCTAAATCTTAAATAAATATTATGATGTTATTTATTATTCATCAATACATAAATAATGTATTTATTATGCAATTGTAATGACTCATTAAATTCACAGGCAAAGCTAATTTTTAATTTAATAAATTATTAATAAATATTTTTATTATAACTTATTCACTATTCATTTAAAATAATGTAATGAAATTTCAGGGAGATTAATATTGACAAAGTGTCTTTACAAGTAGCATAACAATCTTCACACTAATATTAAAAGATACATGATAGACAGATGTCAACTCTACCACGTATTAAAAATGGCAGTCAGTGAGACAAGCAAGGTTACACAGCTAATTTTGGAAAGCCAGGGTTCACTCTTCCTGTTCTAACTCCAGTGTGTGAAGTAGACTGCATCCTCACTTACTGCCTAATTGGGCACTGAAGCAAAGTAAACCAAAACAACAAATAAGATGTACATGTTGTCATGAGTAATGATGGCACAGAACGGACCCTTTTGAGATAAAGTGATGGGGGAACCCATTGTCGAAAGGTTACTTTTAATCTGAGGACTGAAGCATTAAAAAAAGCTCCAAATATCAAACAAAAACAGGGAAAGAGCATTCTGGACATAGCCTTGTTCCAAGGCTTTAAAATAAGAAATTTGGGACTCTTTATCTTGGCATAGAGTATCCGTCATGAAGGGCATCCGAGCACTGATCACAGCCACTGTGCCAGCCCCTCCCGTCCTTCAAGCACACAGACATAAGGTACCTCTGCACTGCATCTCCTTTTGGGCTTTTTCGGATGTTGTTTCTTCTACCTGAAGCACTCCTTCCAGACCTCTCTCTGCAGAATGCGGGAGTTTATGCTGGAAAACTTTTCACCAGTGTTCTTGATTCTCTCTGGGTTCTCTGACTATATCACCAAAAGTAGTATAGTTAAATGAGTCTCTTTTATATATTTTTAAATCATTAACATTTTACTAATTTTTAGTGCACTGTAGTTGCACATAATAGTGGTGTTTATTTGGGATGGATATAGTACTGGGAATTAAAATGGAGAAAACTATGCTATATCCACTTACCATTGGTATTTATTTATAGCTTTAATGAGTAATACCTTATATAACATAAAGTCAATCTATTTTAGAATATTTAATTTTGCAATCATCATCACAATTTAATGTGAGAATATGTCCATCATTCAGGAAAGAAACATCCTATTTACAGTTCTTCTCCTTCACGTTCCCAGCTCCAACTACTAATCTCCTTTCTGTCTCCATAATATTTGCCTTTTCTGAACATTTTTTATAAATATAATCATACATATGATATGTACTCATTAGTGCCTCGTGTCTTTCACTGAGCATAATGTTTTGAAGTTGATCTGAGTTGTAATATGTTTTAATGCTTCATTCTTTTTGTAAAATAGCATTCCATTGCCTAACTATATCAAATTTTATTTAAACAGTCAGAGTTGATGTATATTTTGCCCAATCAAATTTTTGTCCCTTGGGACTAGTGCTGCTAAGAACATTCCTACACAGTTCTTTGTGAGGATATATACTTTTATTTGTTTAGATAGAAACCTAGAAGTGGACTTGCCGGGGCACCAGATTTTTCACCTTTCCTTTGCTTCTATGCCACTTACACACCTTTCTATTAGCACACTGTTTTAGTCAGCTTTTTCATTGCTGTTACCAAAAGACCTGAAAAGAGCAAATTTAGAAGAGGAAAAGTTTATTTGAGGCTAAAGGTTTCCAAGGTCTCCGTCCACAGACAGCCAACTCTTTGTCTCTGGGCTCAAGTTGAAGCAGAACATCACAGCGGGAAGGTTGTGGCAAAAGAAAGCAGCTCAGGACCTGGTGCCAAGAAGCAGAGAGAGCTCCGCTCGTCAGGAGCAAAATATAAACCCCTAAGGCACACCCCTAATGACCCATCACTTCAAACCATTCCCTACCTGTCTACACTTACCAACCAGTTAATCCATTCAAGTGGACTAATCCACTGATTAGGTGAAGGCTCTCATGACCCTGTCATTTCACCTCTGAATGTTCTTATTTTTTTTTTAATCTCTGAATGTTCTTGTCTCATTTGTCTCACACATGAGTGTTTGGGGGATGCCTTATATCTAAACTACAACACACTCACACACACACATACACACACACACGTACACATCACTTTTGTTGCTGTGATTTATTTTTTTTTCTTTGGTTTTGCATAGTCCCTGTAGGACTATGAGCATGATTACGTGGTTCGATGTCTTTAGCCTCAGCAGCAGCTGTTACTGAGCCCAGAGTAAGAGTTGGTATGCAAATGATTTCTGAACTGTGATCCTGATTCCCCTCTTTAAGATGGAGGCATTCATTCCCACTGTTATAAAAGTGCTGCCTGCTAAGACTCACAAAGGAGTCCCTCCCCCGGGATCGCCTTGCACAAGGTATGGCCCTTCCTAGAGGCAGCCTGAATCCAAGGACTCATCTATGTGAGTATACCAAGACCTGGACTCTTGACTCCACTGAGGGCATCTCTTAAGGATGTGCTAGCGTCACAGCATCCTGTGGGATCTCCCGAGTCCACCGTTACATCTGCATCCCAGTTCACATTCTCTTTCTGCACAGCCCTGTTTTCCTCGTCAGACTCTTGATGTGTTATTGCTGACAGCGTGACCCAGTAAGCCCTGTGCAAGCAAACCTTAGTCTCAGCATCTGTTTCCTGGGGAACCGGGTCTGCTTGCAGCATTCAGTAGTGTACTCTCTACCTTACATGGTGAGTTCAAACAAGGCAGCTGTCAAGGAGATGAACCACACCTCTTCTTTCATCACAGGCAGTTATTGGAGCTCATTGTTTGTAATACAGCTATAACTACCTCAATTTAAACTCCTTTCTTTCCTTCTCTTTGTCTACCACTACCTTCCTTTGTTTTCCTTTCCTCTCTCTCCTCTTTCTCCCTCCATCTTTTGGGTTCTTCCTTAACAATTATTTGTTCACCTTTCCTATGCTTTGTACTATGCACTAAGAATTCAATGATAAAAGACTAACATGGCTTCTGACTTTAATAAAACTGACAGTCCAGCAGAAGCAAAGTCTTTAAAGTGGAAAACTTTGGTGACCAAATGTTCTTTGTCTTCCAAGCATGTCTCTTGTCACTCACCACCACCTCTGAAAGCTCAGCATCTCAATACACACTAAGAAAGAACAATTACTTTCAGGTCCTCACATCTGCACTTTTTTTTTTTTTTTTTTTTGCTGTGATCCATGTGTGTTCTGTGTCTTCTGATATAATGCCCTCTTTTCCTGCATCCTGGCGTTTGCCTGGTTCTTCCTGTTCATCCCTAGGTTTTCCTTTTAGCACTAATGCAGGGAAGCCTTGCCTGACTGTCCCCCAAGATCAATACTACTTCTGATCCACATCCATATTGTCATGAGGAAGTTGCAGGCATAGCAATGATCATTTCTGGCCCTGTGACTAAGCCAAACATGAAAACCTTTTTCTGAGGCATTGAACACACCCACAGGAAGCCATCCTTTAAGTTTTTCTAATTGTAGAATACACTTGAGTGATTCCTAAAGCAAACAACTGCTCTCCCAAGAGTTAGAGTAATGTACAATGAAGACCCAATATTCTATTCCTGCTACATTGGAGGAAAGAGGCACAGGATTTCTCTCCTTCTTTTAATCCTTTTCCTCATTATTCCTTCATTCAGCACTCAATTGTTAACTCTCTTGCACTTCCATATGAAAACACCTTGTTTCAGGAACTCTCACCGTCTTCCTGCTGGTCATGGTAATGGTTGCTACAAATTTAATGGCTGAAACAAAAAATACTTTCTCTTATAGAGGTAAAAAACTATGATGAGCCTCACCGGGCTAACATGAAGACATTGGAAGGCCTGTGTTCCTTTTGGAGTCCCTGGGGGAGAATTTGTTTCCTCATCTTTTCCACTTCTAGAGGCTGCCTACGCCACCTGGCTCATGGTCCCTTCCTCCATCTGCACAGCCAGCAGCACAGTATCTCCAAATCTCTCTTACTAGGACTCTCGTACCTATGTTGGGCCAACCCAGATATTCCAGAATAATCTCCCTACTGGAAGCTTTTGATTAACCACACCTGCCAATTACCTTTCACCAAGAGAGATAACATATTCATATTTTCTGTGGGTTTTGACATGGACATCTTTAGGGATCATTATTCTGTCTAACATAGTCATAAATGTTTTTCTTTGTAGTCACTAGAGACCCTCTTTCTACTTTGTACCAGAAAGAGTTTTAAACTACTCTGTTCCCTTTCTCTACTATGTTGAGCAACGATGGAACTGGTCTTGGTATGACATTAGTGAGTTGACTTGGATTTTTTGTTTCTGCTTATTGTGGGATTTTTTTTTCCTATTGCCTTATTGTCTTTGGTGCCATTATCATTGAATATCCCCACTGCAATCCTCACTAGGAGGCCTTTTCTCAGGTCACCATAGGTATTGCTGAGGCCAGTGTCAGGGGGCCAAGGGAGCCTCTGTCCATCAGTGTCAAGACAATTACACAACGCTACTAAGAAGAGCTGTCTTGTTCTATCAGCCTCTAATAGCACTGCTCGTATTACCACACTTTTATTGTTCATTTGCAATGTAGGAGTCAGGATTCATTTTTAATCCTAGCCATTCTGTGCATGTGTTATGTGTTCTGGCAAGTGAATTATCTTTTCTGTGTCTTAGTTCTCCTCAACTGTAAATTGGGAATAATAATATCCACCTTGTAGATTTGTAAAAATCAAGTAACACTTAGAATGCCCTTTGCAGAACACACGGTAAAGACCAAAAGAATTACTGTTATATTGATATGCACAGACCACACACAGAAGGAAACTTGAGGGATCCTACTGGAAAAGTCAGATGAAACAAGATTAGAAAATGGCTTGAATGACCAGATAGGGAGGTAATGTGGACGATGGAATCAAACTTCAAGATTTTGTCCAAGGAGCTCCCATCTAAAAATCCCAAGTACTTTGTTTTAAAGAATCCTTCCCCTTCTTTGCCTAAAACTGTTTTATAAATCCTACCTTAAACTGGAACTTCTCAGTGAACATTTGGGAGATGGGTAGCCAATCCTGCTGAAAACACAATTCACAAGGGTCTGCTTTCTGTATCTCTCAGGACAATCTCCAGGACACTCTGAAGTTTTGTTTTGTTTTTCTTTTGTCCTTCTCTGAGTATTGCCAGATAATTGGACTTAAGCAGGTCCTTGATTTTCTTACCAAATAATAGTTCCTAGTAAGTCAATAAAATGTACACTCAGGTAGCAGCTTAGTATTTATTTATTTATTCACTGAAACATTGTCAAATGTTAAGTACAAAAGAATTCTACAAGCTATAAACCAGTTCCTGTTCTTTCTTAGCACAAGACATTTCTCCAAAGGTTTAAAAACTAAAACAATAAATCTAGAAAACTTCACAGGAGATTGGTTTCTCTTATTTGTGCCTGCTTCATAGCTGTAACCTCAAATACAATCAGTTTGCAAGTCAAAACAAGATTTCAGCAACTGCCAGCTCATTCTGGCATCAGAAAAATCAAGCTGTGTTCTGATGTTTGCTTCATAAATTAAAACCAACAATAAAGATTCTGGGATCAGGCCTTAAGTGGCAATTTTATTGATGAAGCATGACACAGAACAGAATGTATTTTTTTTCCATCCACTTGGTATGGCCTTGGCAAAGTTGGCAGCAGTAGGGAGTTTTCTGTGTGGGATGTTAGCTAAGGTTTGCAAAAGGCCACCAATTATAAACCTCTTAAGCCAAAGATATGTTTTCCATAGCTATTTATAAGTTTTAGTCCTAAATGGCCAAAATGTTTGTACTCATTAAGGACACCATGATCTTAAACAAAAATAATAATTTCTCCCCACATCCAAATTGCGCAGATAACTTGCATAAGCCCAAACCAGAAGCAATTACTGTGATAAACTTTGGGATAAGGACTTAATTAGTCATTGCAAAAGGAGTAACCTTAGTCAAAGAGACACCCAGTGAACTTACAAGGCTACATACGTAACAGAACCAAGACTAAGGCTTGACCCATTATTCCTTCTTTTCTATCTGGTTGGCCCTGCCTACAGAGCTGATCTTCCATTTTTACAGGCCTTAACTTGAAGCTGCTCCTTTGATCAATATGATCCCACTTTGCCAGACTTCCCCAAGGAAAATGATATGCATATCTATAGTTCTTTATTCCACTATCAAGTCTTATAATCTGATTTTCATAGTTTCTCTTTTTACTAATATTAGCCTCTGAAGGCCTCCAAATCACTCCTTTTTGACAACTAAACCAAAGGCATCATCTCTCTCATCCAGAACTAAAAGCCAGCAAATGGGATTTACTATCAGCTTTTCTTGCTCAAAAAAATGCACATCATTCCAGGAACCTTATGTATTATTATTTGTGATGACCACTACCTCCAGTCCTCTTCAAAACAAGCAAACTGCAAAGAATCGAAAGCCATGGTCCAAAGGCAGAAATAGATTTGGGGTTAAAAGTGATTTGGGGGGCTGGAGCAGTAGCTCGGCAGTCATGACACTTGCCTCACATGCGCGAGTACTCGAGTTCAAACCCCAGCACCACGTGCACAACAAAGTGTCAGAGGAAATGAAAGTCACATGAAAAACTAAATAAAAATTGCTTCTCTCTCTCTCTCCCACTGTCCCTCTCTCTGTCTTTAAAAAAAAAGTGATTTTAAGTGATTTTGGAAGAATAAGGAAATTTCCATGGGCATCTTGCTTTGGCTAACCTAAATAGCACCACATCTAAATGTACAATTTCCAAATGGCAGAAGACAATTTTGGCACCCAAAACTGAAGGGATCAGCAGCTCCATTGTGATCCATCAGTTACAACAAACTTGTAACAGTAAATTCCTTCCTCCACCTACCTCTGAAATTGACGAATCCTGGGGTTTCCCTACCCACCATGCTTCTGAAAACACTATCATGTATGAATTTTTAAAATAATTTTTAGATACAGCACCACTTCTAAATAAAGGACATCATTTCACAGCAAAAGTGGGGACATTAGATTGATGCTTTCGGGATCACTGTAATTACTTGGCAGGCTAACATCCCAAAACACAACCAGCTTCACTGACTGACAGAAAGATTTATTTAAAACTTTGCCCTGGTGATGGAAGACCCCAACCTATGAAATGCTGCACAATTTTAAAGGTACATGTCTTGAACCAGTGAGTGATACATAGTACCACCTCTTCCATAGCAAAATTATATGTCTCAAGATCAATTACTTTCAAATTCTATTTCCCATTCCAGTAACTCTGAAGTCTAGTGTCCTGTAGATTTTGGTACTCAAAAGAATGATATGTCCACTCATGCACAATAATACTTAGACTAAATGGAGGTTAAAACTGGCATGTGGACATTCCTAGATTTGGGGCACATTGATTGAAGCTTTGGGAAATATCCCAACATATTAGTCAAATTATTAACACTAAATACAAAGAGACAATTGACATTTACTGTATTCTGTGCAGAACATGGGGAGACCCGTGGAACTTGGAGGCTTACTGGGCAATGCATTGTATCACCATATATCCAAAAGAGAAGGTTAATGGCAAACGACCTCAATTTCATGTTGGCAAGACCACCAAGGACTCAGATCTCCCAGGAATAAAGATCACAGCTCCTGAGTAAATTCATTCCAATAGAGGTTCTGTCTAAAGGCTGAAGGAATTTAGAATGTGTGCTAATGAAACATATTGATCTCCATTTATTTTCTTTTTACACACAAGAATAATGAATGTAGTCACTGTAAGCTTAATAATCTTCTCTTTTTCCAAGCTTCTACACTGATGGTTATCACTATCATTTAGATTATAGGCTTTGAAAGTAGATGGGAGTATGAAAGATCTAAAAGAAGAGTTAGCATCCCCTGGAGTTTGTGGATGATGAATCCAAAGTCTTTAGAAAGTCTTCATGATATCATAATCACTAAATACAGTGGCTTTATGTGATTTTTAGTTCCTAGTATGGGTAAAGTAAATGCTTTAAAGTCATTTGCATGATCGTGTAAGATGATAACATCTGTAGAACTACTGCAAAGAAAAGCAGTTCAGAACAATTTTAGCCACCTAATTTGCGCACAGTGTGTTTCAATTTTCCCTAGGCAGCCTACGTGATCCAAGCAAATTAAACATCCTTTTAGACTAAGGTGCTACACTGCTTATTATTTATTGAGTATAGTGAGAAAAAAGGGTTGGTAATGAAAGGACAGCAGTTATACTTTTCTTATCCCCATGCCCTTAGTTCTGATGTAGGGGATTCTTGTTCAGGATGCAGCCTGCAAAGATTGATGGCAGTAACTCTTCTAGAACCAAGATCTGACTATTGTTTGGAACCTATTATCTTATCAGTTTGTAGGTCTCATAAAAAGAAGGATGAGGATTCAGTTGAGTCTCAAAGCCTCCTTTCAAGATATGCCTTGCAGCAACCATGCCTTACTGTGGTTCAGCCTTTCTGAGTATGCCCCTTCCAGCTCAGCTCCTGACCATAAAATAAAATTAATTTCTCATCTTGTTGTTCTTATCCCCAGAGTGCAAGTTTTTAAAAATCTGGCTCTGGTTCTTAATCTTTTTATTCTTTTTTATTCATTAACGTTGCTCTTGCAATTAGGAGGGATTCATTGTCATACAACAAAGAACAAATGTATAATGACAGAGCAAGCCAAGGCTGATGCTATTCCATGGTTTCTCCCCTTGGGCTCCCCATGGTTCCATGTTTCCCACTACTTAACCTCGTGTTAATTGGACTTCTCATGGAAGTCGAAGGTTCCCCACTGAGTTGATTCCCCCCATACTCCCTCTCTCCAACCTCC
The DNA here is from genome assembly GCA_004027875.1 of Aplodontia rufa. Lineage (NCBI taxonomy): Eukaryota > Metazoa > Chordata > Mammalia > Rodentia > Aplodontiidae > Aplodontia > Aplodontia rufa. The sequence continues at coordinate 22,230 of PVKS010003666.1, forward strand.
TTGATATCTTTCCTATTCCCCCCTGCTCTCTTCCCCCTTTCCTTCATACCCCAGCATCATAGGCAAGGTTCCCCCTGCTCATGTAAAATATCATACATGTTGAGGTTATTATTAGCTTAACCATCTATCATACTGTTTCCGATTGTATTCCAGCTTCCACAAATGAGAGAAAACATTCGGCCTTTGAGTCTCTGAGTTTGGGATATTTCACTTAGCATAATTTTTTCCCATCTCCATCCATTTGGCTGCAAATGCCATAACATTGTTTTCTCTATTAGCCAAGTAGAATTCCATTGTATATGTGTACCAAAGTTTTTGAATCTATTCATCAAGTGAGGGGCATCTGTGTTGGTTCCATAATTTAGCTATAGAAAATTGAGCTGCTATAAACATTGATGAAGCTGTGTCTCTATAATAGGCCAATTATAGCTCTTTTGGGAAAATACCCGGGAGTGGGATAGCTGGGTCGTAAGGTGGTTCCAGCCTGAATTTTTTTGAGGAGTCTCCACACCGCTTTCCAGAGTGGCTGTACCAGTTTGCTGGGGGGGTTGCAAACTGGTACAGCCATTCTGGAAAGCATTGTGATTTTTAATCTTATATGACAGCATTCCTTAACTAGACCCTGGATACAGAGGCTAATTGCTCTGTATGATTAGTTGATCACTAAATGACTTTAAGAAATGAAGAATGTGGGTTGGCAGAAGTTAAAGGGTAAAGTTTATTGAGCAAGCCTCTGGGATTGGCTGCCATTTCTAGCTTCACCCTTTAGCTGTGACCTTGCTGTCCAGCCTTCCTGCTCATCAAGGCCAGCCAGAGAGACCATATAAGCAAAAGGCATACAATCTACAGGCTGGTTAAAGAATTGTTTTAAAATCCTGCTCCCTAAAATGAGTTGAGGATCCTCAGTGTCCACTTATTGGAAATAGAATTGCAATAGGAAGAAAAATATGCTGGATGCGAGCAAAGAATAATCAGTAGGCATTTGAAGCAGAGCAGAGTCCCACAGCATCTGGACACTAAGAAAAAAGTCTTCACACTTGTACTGCTCATGTCCCACAATTCAAACACCAAACAACCCCTGATTTAGGTACAAAACAGCACCATGAATTCCCTGACCTTTAGAATCTGGATGTTGATTTTCTATATTTCTCATGTTTCTAATCCATATGTGCCTCTATTTGAGAAGTCTTGAAATGAATAACTGTCAAGCCTATATACTCCATAAGCCTGACAACCTTGGTATTTTAAAAATTCAATTCAGTTCAACCCATACCTATAAAGTACTTCTTGGGTTCCAAACTGTGTTCTAGATGCTACAGCTACAATGGTAAATCAATCTATCAGTGAAACTTTATTCCCAAGTTTTTCATTGTCCAGTATGGGTGCAAAAACATTCATGAATCATATTACATTTCATTTTTGGGGCACTGTACTAGGACTGTCCAATACATTTGTTGATTTTATCATCACATAAATTCTGTAAATAAATTTTACTCTTACAGCACATCAGGAAAATAAGTTCTTAGGGGTTAACTGTTACAATCAGAGAGAAAATCTATACCTAATTGTTCTCATTTCAAATTCAAGCCACCATCAGTACTCTGTGCTGCTTCCCTCACATTACCAAGCATTTAATATGTACTAGACATACTAAACATATGCATACTAGATGTTTTATGTGTGTGACTTCATTTCATCCTCATGGAAATCTTAAAAAGTATTACAATTCGCTCCCATTTTATAAATTAGAAAAAGAAAACTCAATATTACAGAGACCACATGAGGATCTTGTTGGTTGCAGCCAAACCTAAAAACTACATCTATTTGAGCAGAATTGTGAAATCATGGAAGGAAAGGAAAAAAGGGCACATGACCATCGAGTTTCTCCTCTTGAAATATTCTGTGTTCTCTTGAACCTAACTTAATTTCAAATAAAGTTGGACTCTGTATCTTCAAATTCTTAGGTCTGCAAGCAGTCATTAAATAGAGTTGTAACTTAGAATAAACAAAGCATTATACTCAAAAATATATCCTGGAATCCTTACCTGGGAAGAAGCCTATTTTCCAAGTATCCTATGAGGGTACTTCAAGTCCTCATTGATTTGAACATAAGTGATTGTTTAACGAAGAGATGGGAACACAAGCATTTTGATGAGCTTATTTCGTATCCACTTCTTGCTTCCTGTATCTCAAAGTGTGGAAGAAATGAATGAAACTTAAAATTTGAAAGCTAATGAACAAGAAAGTAATCAAAGAGATTAACAAGGAAGATCACCTAAAATCTAGGTATCTTTATTAATTCAACCTGTGATTCTTGAGCAAAGGTTATAAATCGAGCATATCAATGTATGTCCTGCTTCCCCCAAAGCATATAAGAGCAATCTAGAACCTCAAATATTTAATTATATCTTTCTCCATCCATTCCATATTTAAACAAATTTTTGTCTACCAAATGCTATTTAATAGATAACAGTATTTATGTTTCTCATTATTGGAAATTAATGTCACATATAATTCTAAAATGGAGCTGTTGATTAGCATGATGCACCCAGGGAGATTAACTTGATTGACATAATTAAAATTAAAGGCTAAGAAACTTGACATTTTAGGTAGCCTCAGCCACACTTAAGTGGAGGATCTTTTAATTTTTTTTATTTAAACCTCTTAAAATATAGAAGATAACTCATAGAGTTCCAACTTGTTCCTCCTTAGAAATTCCAATTTCCAAGGAATTAGGGTTAATAGACTTCATAGTGTTTCATCCTCCTGTCCCTTTGTACATGGCACCCTTGCTGTTTTGATTGCTTTCCTTTTCTTCTTTCTTCCCTGGTTGGTGCGTAATTTTGTTCCAAGATTCAGTTGCTGCATCAGCTGTTCTAGGAAGAGCTTCCTAACACTCTCATCCCTCCACATATCTCTGGTGGAGTACTCTTCTGCGATCTATTATAAACAGTTAACAAAATGATTGCAGAACTTGTTGCACTGTATGGCAAATTTCTTTTTGCTTCTCCTCATTAGATGGTGAACTCTTTAAGTTTATGACTGGTTCTTTCATCTATTTCCCCACATCAGGAAAATGCCTCGAACTAGTGAGTTTTCAGTAACTGCCTGTTAAGTAAATTAGGGAAGATAAAAGTTTTCCATTGTCACTCAGTTAGTGACAGACTCAAATTTGAACCTAAAGCTTTTTTTCATAAAAGTGTCATTTCTGACTGTGATATATTTTTAAGATAAAGACTCCGATTGGATAAGCAATCATAATAGAGGCTCTGAGTCTGTGAAAGATGTGTCTCAAGGTGACATCTTTCAAAAGTTTTGTTTATGATCTCTTTTTATCAATCAAATTGCTAATGTGTATATATATATATACACATATGTACACATATACATATAATGTGTATATATATATATACACATTAGCAATTTGATTGACAGGCAAACTGATCTGAAGCGCCAGTCACCAATGTAGTTTTACACAAGGCATATAAAAGTTTCTGATGCAAGAAATTGTGAAAACCTAGTGCATGAAAATACTTGTGCTTTTATTGTACATTGAATGGGAAACACCCACACATGCACACAGGTGTGTATATGCCACGTACACATGCACTGTTCCTTGCCATAATCCCACCTTCTTTAAATTTTGGAATCTACATGTTGAGAGTCACAAATTTAGTTGAAGGATTCTGAATGGAAAGAGCAGAAACTTGGATTCTGGTTCAACTCTGCTACTGCCTTAGTCCGGGATTTGGCTTCTCTGAGCACACAGCTTTTAAACTAAATGACACATTGAACTGAAGGCCGCTGTGCCAAGCTTTGCACAGCACAACTACACAACACCAAGAGTGACATTCACATCAATTACAATGCAAATGATGCCCATCGGAGCTGCAGAATGCAATAACTTGGCTTAAGAAATTTTTAGCTCTAATAGGCTAACTCTGGAAATGTCCTATTCTAAAAGGACAATGGAAGAAGATTTCAATCACTTAATCCTCAAAGTGTCAGCCATCCTCATTATCCTCCTATCATCTTTCATAGCCAACTTGACAACCCAGCACTCACATCAGGCAGCCTTCAAGATCTGATCAGACATCGATACCATTTATATGAACCACCCTGACACTTTACTTATATACTCTCTTGTTTCTGCTGCCTCCTAATTCTTTCCTTCTCCTCCAAAACACTCATCATGGACAAAATGATACAAGCCAGGTCCTTTAGAATCCTCTGGGAACTTCCCTAAGGTTAATCAGGCATCATTTTTAAGTGATTGCTAAAAGCTCTGAGGCCTTTTTCTAAAGTCAAATGCACTTTCTTTCTGAACCATATCTGGCCCTTGTGTCACATCCAAAAAAAAAAAAAGAAGTGATTGCAAATATTAGAAGCAATAATGACACATGATCTCATCTCTTCCATTCCACTGGCAGTGTCTGGAGAAACCATGACATTGTAAAGGAGCTCCTCTTTATGGCTCTCACCTCTGTGTTGCTCTCTGGAACACATATCTCATTTCCCTTCAAAAATGATTCCTAAAATATAATTCCTGAACTTTTATAAAATGTACTCTGGGGAGGAAAAAGCTTGAGAGGAAGGGGAAAGGAAGTTGTAAGAAGGAAGGACCAATCAAGGAAGGGAGAGAGGAAATGCAGCATTTGGGGTATTTTTGTGATCAACAGTCTCATTTACATTATATGTGATCTTTTTTACTACCTTGCTACTAATATAATGCAAGTTTCCTTTCAAATGCAATAAGTAATGCTCTGAAAGATTGAAACATGTTCATAAGCACACAGGGCTGATATCATATTTCATGTTTTAGCCAAGTTCTGGTTGCTAGAATGAGGTCTGCTAAAGAGAGAGGAGGAAGGGAAGTAGCAAGCACATCATAAAAAAGCATATAGATTTTTAATATATATATTTATGTACATTTCTCGCACATGACAAAATGAGGCCTAGAAAACTTCTGGAAAGTGCCTAAGTTCACACAGTGATTTCCTGGCAGGGAAAGAGAAGCAAGAACCCTCTTAAAGTACCAACAATGTGTTATGTGATTTTATGCAGAGTAAAGGGCAGTCTCTGTTAAATAGATTCTTCCGTTTATACATTTATACATCCATTCATACCTGATTACTATATCAAAGTTTTTAGTTCCAATGCCAATCACTAACCTATCACAATGTCTATGTTTTCCTTTGGTAAAATTTCAAAGATTGATAGTCTGATTGGATCTAACCCAGTTGATTACTAAAGATGACCAATTTTGGAGATCTAAGAGGAAATATATGTTATGGTGGGGGGGTGAGGTTCTATGTTCAAACCAACCTGGGCTTGAATCCAAATTCATTTACTTATTCAATATGTGAGAGTTTAAGATTAATGGGCCTCTACTTCCCTTAGAAAAGGAATAATAACAGTAGTTTCTTCATCAGGTTGTTGGAAGACAGAAATAGCATATATAAATCATAGAACATTCACTTTTTATTCAAAACCTTTGGCTAGGAATTACTAGTAAGAAAAAATGCACTTCCAAAGCTGTGAGAGAGAAGTTTATCTCCTGTATTTTTCCTTTTCCATTTAATTTCTATTTTTCTTTCAGTTCTCAGCTCAACTATCATCCCCTCTGGAATCCATCACCTAATAAACTTAAGGTACATTTAACTATCCCTCTTTTCCACTCTGGTTCTTTAACTTTATCAAATATATATCACATTGTTCTAAAATCTCTGATTAGTATTGATCTTCACAATTAGTATATGAGATGTCTTGGGTCAGGAAATGTGTCCTTGTCACTATTATAACATCATAAGAGATGACATTGCTGCATTCACAGTCCCTAATAAGTACCTTATTTAATAATGAATGAAAAGAAACACATCCTAAAACATCATCTAATCTCAGAGGAGAGGTCTATCGGGAAATACAGCTTCATAAGAAATACAGAGGCAAGCTCTGTTTAAATGTCAGTAATTACACAAAGAAATTAAAAAACACTGCTTTCTATTCAGGAATGTTTCTGATTAACTATGTGACTCGAAGCCAGAGATTCTGAAAAAAAAAAAACAGTAGCTAAAAGTAGATTTTTAAAACCTTATCTAAGAGATAACCAAATTATTATCTCTGTCTGTACCTTCATTTCCAAGAGCAGGCAAGATTATTCCTGAGGAAGAGATCTCAGGAATCGCTGTCTCTCCTTCATAAACATCCTCCACCCCCCTCCATCAGGACTCTGTGACATCATTGTCAATGCCCTTTTCTTTGGTGCAGAAAACTGTGCATCTATTATCGCTTCTACTTTGTTATGTTCAAAGTTAATCAAGCCCCACTTGTGGGCTTTGACTGAATACAATAGATGCCCCCAAAGTAACAGATTCACTTTCCCAAAAAAAACTCTTCCTCCATTTGTAAGAACTCCATTTGTGAAGAGGAGAAAAGAGGAGTGGTGCTACCAAACATTTCTTTTTTTACCGAAGAAACATCTATGAAATGTTTTCTTTATTAGAGTAGAAAGCTATTGATGGTTCTACTGGACATTATCCTTTTCTCCAACAACTTTTCTTCAAGTTAAAGTAACTTGCAAAATGAAGGGAGGTAATATTAGAACACAGGCAATAGCTTAGGTATATCTAAATCAAATAGGCAGCAAAGATATGGCATAGAAATGGAACATAATTAATGCACCCACCACTGCTGCTAAATTTAGAGAAACCCGTATCTTCCCTCTTAGGATTAGTGGGTAATAGTAGCCCTACTGCAAGATCTGACTTTCCGAAACATGTGCTGCATAGGATTTGAACTGCACTGACTTGCATTTTTTCTTTAGGAAAATATCATAAAGCCATTTATGTGACCTGGTCATTCCCACAACCTACTCAAAAAGATTTTGTAGATTGGCTATGCAAATACCTAAACATTGGATTAAAGTACATGAAAAGTGCTTTGGAGTTATTTTTACCAATATTCAGTATTAGTGTTTTAAAAATCTTCCCTGCAGAGTTCAGACCACATTGAACATATTGCCTAACTTTATAACTTGCCAATAAGCTGGAAGATATCAGGTAAATATCATTCCTTTATTTTTCACTTCACGAGAAACTGAGGCATGGAACATTGTCTGAAATATATCTGAGACAAAATCGAAATCACAGAAACCCTGGAACCCTACATGGAGAATTCAGTTAGAATACCTCATGTAAAATTGCATTTGGTTTCCTAACTGAATGTTACAACATCATAGTACAGAGCTCATGCCAACCCCAAACCACAGAAACACAGCACCCTTCTTTAGAAAATAGGAAAGGTTCTTGTGACTCTAAGTAGTTTGAGAACTAGTTCTAAGGCTGAGGCAGTGACATAGAGGACAGTAAGGATATAATGCATAGTGTGTTCTGACAAAACAAATCTCAAATGATGCTCATGAGAAAAGATCAAATAAATATAAGGATTGCCACATGTATATATTTCATCTCCTTTTGAATTTTTACAGTAGCACACAAAAATTTCAAAGATTTGGTAGTACAAATATATTCTAAAAAGACAGTGTATGTTTGAAATCTTTTATTATAAGCAGAAGAAACAGGCCCTGATTAACTTAACAGAAAAGGAATATTTGGTAACAATACTGTATTGAGAGCTCCTAGATTCTGTCTAGTGTTGAAGGAGCCAGTCAAAACTGATTCAGGCATTTACATGAGAATGTGTGTTCTTTCTTTAGACCCCATCTATCAAATAACTCATCTGGAGATTTTCGCCCCCCCCCTTTCCTGTGTTTATTTTTACTTTACTTAAACATGGAGCCTGACTAACTTAGGAGTCAGAGATGAGATCTGCCTACAATGACCTCAAGCACATCATTAATGAATGAAGTGATAACTATGCAGAATGGACAAAATTATTTCAGTGATTGCTTATAGGTCTAACATTATAATCTAAATAGAATTTTAAGACTTCTTGATTTCTTGTCACTCTTAGAAACCTCCAAGATATTTCTTGGTTATGTTCTAAACTACTACACTGTGAGGATCAAGAAAGCTCAGTTTTACTTCCCTCTTTATTGTTTTTCTTTGTGAAATCTGAAATGTGGTCAAGATAAAGCTAAGAGGGACTTGGCCTGCAAAATGGAAACTTTTCACTGGAAAATTCCTTACTATAAAGACCAATAATTAAAAAAAAAAAGTAGGTGGAAAAAAATGAAGGTGAAATTTTATTTCGGATTTGGATTCTACGTTCCATCTCTACATGATTCCATCAGCTGCCCATGGCCAAATATTTGTTTGCTGTCACACATAGTAAAAGGATTAATTGTCCTTTGAGTTAGGTCAGCCTTCATTTGGAGAAAAAATACACCAGGCAAAAATCAGGGAGAGAGCTCTTTCCAAAGAAAATTGATATATGTTCATTAGAATCCAGGAGGCACTTACAAATGGTAGGTTACTGTGCTTTCAAATACGAAATACATGAATGTGGTTCTTTCTTTTTCTCTTCCATCCATACAACTATTGTAACAAAAATGACGTTTTCTCACCCAAAAAGGAGCTATGGCAAGGCTATAACATTTCCTCTCTCCTACACCCTTTTTGTGGATTGTAACCTTTTCTTAGCTGTCATGTATGTAAACTTTCTCCTTTTTTCCTGTAGCTAAAGACAGAACAAGACCATGTTGATACTCTGCTCAGGACAGCTCTTACATCTACGATCATGATATTAGAAGAGATGTTAGTGATAGGTAAGCTCCAGGCAAATTACCTAGTCTGTCAGAGTTTATAAGATTTCTACTTGGAGAACTAGGCTCAGTCTACTAATACGTGGGGGCAGGGGTGCAGTTGGTTATCCTTGCTGTTATTCTTGTTTGTCTAATCATTTCTTTAATATACTAATTAATAAAGAACACTAATGTGAGCTAGGAGGTATAATAATGTAACAAAACCCAGTTCAAGCTTGGAGAGTTTGTGATTCTATGTATGACACAAACACCAACCACATATAGAAAGGTGATATTTTAAAAAATAGCCAAGTGTTTTTTCTCAAAATTATCCTTGTTGCCCAGGAAAGGATAAATTATCTTAGAAAAAAATTAAATTTGTTTTCTAAGTATATGTTTAGATGAAATGTAATTTTTAATTAGCTTTAAAAAAAAAACTTCTTATAGGTACAAGGCTCTCATTCATTGGAAAGCAATGAGAAGGTTCTTAAAAGCTTGACTCTGAAAATCAAATCAAAAAATTAAGGTTGATGCAATATTTATCCATAACTTTATTTTAGAAAAGGTTTTTCAATGAAAACCCTCCCCAATTTTCATTTGGGGATGGGAGTTTCAGAACTGGGAGAGAGCAAGAGGAAAAGCCTGTGGTTTGTATGAATTGCTGGGAAAGGGCTTCCTGACTCTGCTTCCTCCTAAGAAAAAGCCACAGACAAACTGGGCTGCAGCAAGGCCTCACCTACTGCACCCTGGAAAGAAGGCTGGGCTTGAAGACAGCCAAAACCCACTGTGGTACCCCAGCCTATGGCAACCTTGACTGAGTGAGTGGTCCAGGCAGATTTGCCTGCACGCAGGCTCAGAGCGCAACAGGGGGCGTGGCCTTAGTCCATTCTGTTCTATAACAAAAATCACAGACTGGGTAGCTATAAACAACAGAAATTGATTTCTCACCATTATACAGGCTGAAAAGTCCAAGATTAAGGCAAATTCCACATTTATTAAACACCTATTTCCTGGTTCACAGGTGGTGCCTTGTTCTTATTTTATCAGTATATTACAGCTATACTTAACTTTGGAGTTCATTTTGACATATTCATAAATGTACATAACATAATGTGTTCCATTTCAGTTCCCAGTATTACCTTCCCCTCCACCTGATCCCCTTCACCAATTCTATTTTCTTCCTTCTATTGATTTATTTTTAACTGGTGCATTATAGTTGCATAGTCATAATAAAATTCATAGTGATATATACATACATGCACATAGCACAGACTGGTGAATTTCATCCCACAGTTCCTTCCCTTGCCTATCCCTCTTCAATCCTCCTCAATTCCCTTCCTCTACTCTACTCTTCTCCCTTCTATTTTCATGAGCCCCCTGTTTTTTTTAAATTCCTTACTTCTCTCTAACTTTTGCAAATGAGAGAAAACATTCAACCCTTGACTTTTTTGAGCCTGACTTATCTCAGCTTGATGTTCTCCAGTTCTTCCATTTACCAGAAAGTGTCTTCTTTATGGCTGAGCAAGATTCCATTGTGTGTGTGTGTCTGTGTATATATATACACACACACCATATTTATCCAATAATCTACTGAGGGACATTGAGGCTGATTGCACAACTTGGCTACTGTGAATTGTGCTACTATAAGCATTGTTATATATCAAAGCTTTTAGTGTGCTAATTTTTGTTCTTTTGGACAAATAACAAAGAATGGGATAACTTATCAAGTAGTGGGTTTATTCCTAGTCTTCTGAGGATCATAGATGGTGCCTTCTTGCATTGTTCTCACATGGTGGTAAGGGTTGAGGAGTCTCTCTTGGGCCATTTTCATATGATTTCCATTCCTGAGTTCCACTCCCATGATTTAATCACCTTCCAAAGGCCCCACCTCTTAAAACCATCACACTGGTAAGAGATGGAGTTTCAATGTATTTTGAAGGGACATAAACTCAACCTCCCCCTGCAATCATCTCTGTCAACCAAGGGAAAACCAAGTCCTCAAAACAGGCTAGGAGGCCTCTGGGTAGGATTAGGATGAGACAGAGGGCATAGATGTGACAATTAGGGGTCACTAAAGGATCAAGAGTAGCATCAAGAAATGCCAGCATATGCCGGGCATGGTGGTGCACTCCTATAATCCCAGCAGCTAGCAAAGCTAAGGCAGGAGGAACACAAGTTCAAAGCCAGACTTAGCAACTTAGTGAGGCCCTGAGTAACTTAGCAAGACCCTGTCTCAAAATAAAAAATAAAAAGGACTGGGGATGTTGTTTAGTGGTTAAGCACCCCTGGAATCAATTATTTTTACCTGGAAAAGGAAGGAAAGAAAGAAAGAGAGGAGAAAGGAGAGGGGGGAAGAGAGATAGAAAGGCCAGAACAGGAAGGAACAAAGCGAAGTTCATAGATTTAAGCATTGGACATAGAGAATAGAGAATCCATCTGCTCTGAGGTTCAGGAACTTATAACCTCCTGAGAAATGGAAAGGAGATGGGAGAGGAAAGGCTCTTGAATTGAAAGAATAATATGGATCTGAAACAGGGTAAAAAAATCTGAAAGTGACTTTTAGCAAGATTTAGTTGCACCACAGATGGAAATGAAATCCTAGAAGCTAAATCCTGTTGGATAGTAATGAAAGAAAAATTAATCTTACTCACATTTGTACATTGTGACTTTGAAAGTTCATATTACTATAATTTACAATTACTGTCTGTGAAAGGCATTAATAAAGTAAAAGTACAAGGTGTTAGAAAAATACACAACAGGTCTGGCCTGAGGTCTATGAAATGGTTTCCCTATGGAACTGACATTTAGGATGAGACTTGAAGGATGTGTAGCCAGTAAGGAGAAAAACAAAGAAGGGGCAGAAGGAGGAGAAGAGGAAGAAGAAAAACAAGAACATTTGATGCTCATGGAAAGTAAATGTGAAGTCCCCAAGACAGGGAGGAGCATGAAATATCCATGGAAAAGAAAGTGAGTCAAGGAGGATGCATTGTGGAGAGAGTGCAGAAATACAAGGAGAAAGTGATAAATGACTGTGAGGGAGGGGTTGAGCAGAAGCCAGATCCTGTAGAAGCCTGTGAACTGTATTTTGCATCTTGCTCTTTGTGCTAAATAGGACAAACCCCTTTGAAGTTCTCTGTGTATGAGAGAGATGCAATCAGATTTATGCCTTACAAACACAGAAATGGATTAGAGAAGAGCAAAAGTAAAGACATGGGGACTAGGTGGCCATGTGGTGGGTTAAGAATGAGATTGTAGGAAAAAGTTGGCATCAAAGTGGAAACACACAGAAAAATTTGAGAAAAAATTAAATTTTAGAAATCTAAAGGACCAATAGTGACAGACTGCTAATGGGAGTTGGGGGATGGCAGAAGGATTCAATTCTTGACATTGACAGTTGTGCTTGGGCATCCCTACAATGCTTAGTATCAAAACCACCAAAATTCAATTATTTCCTTTGGTACAAATGACCTTAGTCTCAACACACTAGAAAGAATGTCATGAATTATACTTTATATGACTTTCTAAAGGCAATGATGTATAGTCTAAAGTTTAAAAAGCAGCTTATCTAAAAGAATGTTTTAAAATTAATGAAGGGAAAATTAATTGCCTTACCATTAAGCAAGTCATTTATAAATTGTGTGTTAGCAGGTCATTTGTATGATGTAAGATGATACTCTCATTTCACTTTTCCATTCTATTAGGACTACAACAGCATGCAAACCTCCAAATATGTAGATTCATCACATACAGAAATAATTTCATTGCTTTTTATCCCTTTTCTATGGTTTTGTTTACATCTCTTATTTGTTTACCCAAATGTTAAAAGTACAAATATGCTCAAATAGAGTATAATACACCAGTTCCTGACTATGTTCAGGAAGCACACTATAAGCTTTCAAAACTTCTTTCTTTGCAAAGTAGGAAAATAGAAAAATCTGTGGGATAACAAAGACACACACACATTAAAAATTCTATGCTTGTCTAGACATAAACAAACCCATTTCACAATAGGTGTTAAATGCTTCTAATTAAAGTATTTAAGAAATTTTTAAAAATTAAAGAATTATAGCAAAATGTTAACATTCAAAAATCAAAAATCTTATTTTCCCCCAGGCCTCCAATTTAGTGTCCATAGTAACCTGAATACTTACTTGCCCAATTGTCTCTGCTAATTGACTAGATAGATAGATATGTAAATAAATATGTAAATATAGATAGGATAGATGATAGAGAGATGATAGATATAGATAGATATATGATAGATATATATATAGATAGATGATAGATAGATAGATGATAGATGATGATAAATAGATAGATAGGTAGATAGATAGATAGATATAGATAGAAAGAAAGAAATGAAACAATAACTGAGGGACAGGTCTTCCTTTGCATAGTATGCTGTCTGACCTAAACTTTGTTCTCCATGCTTCCTCCCCATGCCTTTTCTTTTTCACATCCTTCAAATAAAAAATGATCAATCTTTCCCAGGTAGCTTTGACATTTCCAGGGGATGCTTCAGTGGGCATGATGAACTAGAAAGAAGAGACAAACTGCTTCTCACAAAGAGGGTAGGCCACAAAATTTGTCAAATTATTATGTCACTTGCCAAAAAAGGATAAATTGCATGACTGCTCTCCCATTAGACAGGGGAACTGAAGTTATTGCCACCTAAAAGCATTTAGTTAAAGACAGCAGAGCACAGAAATATGGAGATAACTCCATAGAAAAGATCTGTCTACCTGCGTTCATCGAGGCTAGTTAAGAATTAGAAATTAATTGAATTGCAAGAGATTTTCCCTAATTGCCCCTTCATGTCTTTCTCACTGCTCCAACTGCATCTTAGTTCAATTTGTTTCGCTGTTATATAAAAGGCACACCCTTGTAGGTCCTCCTCAATTTTTTCTTTCTTGATCTCAAACCAGGAAAACACACAAATGATTATTTTCCTAGTGTTCTATTTAGACAGAAACCAGTGTAGAAAAAAATTTTTTAAAAGGAGAGATTTAAGAGCATTAGTAATAAAAAAAATTAAAAGAAAAATAAATGAAATAAAAAGAAAAAGTTGAGGTGCAGAATTTTAATTCACCTTAGCGACTATTCATTTCAAAGCTCTGGTCAATTTCCCAAGGCTCTCCTGTATAAGCTGCCGTCTACCACAGTCACAGAGTTCAATGCAGTGCTATCTTAGGAACTGATGGCTCAGAGGATTAGTTCGTTTGTATAAATGTTGATCAAAGGAAGCTTTTGGGAGACACATCTTATTTTCATAGGATCTCCAGGTTATTTCACTAGTCCTACTTGGTACCATATAAACTTCTGACAGCAATTCACAGGGTGAAAAGGAAGTAACCACATCCCTCTGCAATTTTGTTCAAATCTGAGCAAGTACTTTGGTTTTTACTGTTTAAAGTTTTGTTGCCCAAGTTCACGAATAGTGTGAGATGACTGGGTCTCTCTGTCATCTCTTAGACAAAGCTAGAATATGGTGTTACAATAAACAACTCCAAAACATCAGTGTTTTAAAATATCACAGTTTTTTTCCTCATTCATGGTTCATATTTAGTGTAGGTTGGGAAGAGGGACTTTGCATATGATCATTATTCAGAACCCTGGTTGATGGATTTCAAGATTTTAAGATACTGCCACTTCAGCAATATGACTGTGAACTTGCCCTGGCAGGGAAAAGAAAAGCTATAAAATTGAGTACCACCATTAAATTGATCGTCCTAGAGGAGCTATTAGCCACCTTTGCTCAAATTTCATTTTTTTTAAAAGAGATAAAGAAGCACAATCGTTCATGTACCTGGAAGCAAAAAAAAAAAAAAAAAAATCTGAAGATTGACAAACATTGGATGCTACTCCATCCTTCATTCCTCAGGTGAGGCTACTTGGGCTTGTAGCTTGTGAAAGGCAGGTCCTACATTGGGTTCCCATAATGCCTGTAAGAACATCAGAGAGTGTTCTTACCCAGTATGACATCTCAGCCTCAGCCTTGAGTTTGTGCTGGACGTATGTATTAGTCTACTAGGGATGTCATAAATTACCAGAGACGAAGTGTCAAAAAATATGTTTTTATTTTTTCACAGTTACAAGGCATAGAAATTCAAGATGAATGGAAGTTGGCAGAGTCAATTTGTTCCAAGACCTCTCTCTTTGTGTTGTTAATGCCTTTTTTCTCCCCCTCTTTAAAAGGTCATTCATCTATGCATTGTTGTGTCCTAATCTCTTCTTCTAAGGAGGTCAGTCATATTGGATTAGGGCTTACCCTAAAAATCTCATTTAAATGTAATTACTTCTTTAAAGACACTAGCTTGGAAAACTATAATATTCATAAGATGTCTCAGTCCATTAATGTGCTGTAACAAAACACCGGACTCTGGGAAATTTACAAACAACAGAAATTTAATTTTCTCACAGTTCTAGAGGCCAGGAAATGCAAGGTCAAGGTACCTATAGGTTATTTTGCATGCTGAGTTCTGCACAGTATGAAGAGGCAGAGCTCAGTGTTCTCACATGGCAGAAGGAGGAAGGGCAAAAGGTTATACTCCCTTTGTCAAAATCTTTTCTGAGGGCACCTAATCCTGTTAACAAGGGAGGAGCCCATGGGGCTGGAGCAGTAGCTCTGCAGTTACTGCACTTGCCTGGCATGCCCGAGTACACGGGTTCAAATCCCAGCACCCATGCACACAACTAAGTGTTGGAGCAACAAAAGTCATGTGAAAAACTCAAGAAAATTGATTCTTTCTCTCTCCCACTGTCCTTCTCTCTATAAAAAAAAGGGGGAGGAACCCTTGTGGCGTAATCACCCCTTAAAGGCTCCACCTCTTAATACTATCACATTGGCAGTGCTTGGAGTTTTGAAGAGACACATTCAAACCATCGTGCAGGGGTTAAGACATCACAACACAAATTTGGGGGAGAGAGAGACAACTCAGCCCATACCACCTGTGACTTCCTTCAAGTCAATAGAATATGGGAAAAGTTAAGGAATTTTTTAATGTAATTAAGGCTACAAATCAGTTGATTTTGAGTTAATTAAATAGGAAATTTTGCCAGATGGGACTGGGTTTATTACCTAAGCCCGTAAAAGGGGGACTGTGCTCTTAGAGAAAGAAACTTTCCTTCTGGACTCCATACAGTGAACAGCCAAGTGGCAAGGAATCATAGGTGGGCTCTAGAATATAGGGGAAGCCTCCAACCACCTACCAACAAGCTGCTGTGGCCCTCAGTCATGTCACTGCAAGGAAATTCATTCTGCTAACAAACTGAACAAGCTTCACAACGACTTCTATATTTTCCTCACCTCCAGATAAGAATGCAGCATAGCCAACATTTTTACTAAGATCCTGAGCACAAGCTAAGCAGTGTCCAGACTCTTGATCCGTGCAAACTGTGCGATAATAAATATGTGGCTTATGAGTTCAGCAATGGAAACAAACACACAGGTGTAGTGGCTTGCTCTCATTTGATGTGTGGCAATTTGGAAATTTGGAAATGTGATTTCAGACAATAATTCCTTCCTTAAAGAAGTGTGTGTGTGAGGGGGTGCATGCATGCTAACAACCTCATTCTTGGTTCCTGTGTTATCTACATCACTGTTTTCTTTTTATTTTTTCTCTTTGCCCATTATACTCTGTCTTTCCCTTTCTCTCTCTCTTTCTCTCCCTCTCTCTCTCTCTCTCTCTCTCTCTCTCTGTGTGTGTGTGTGTGTGTGTGTGTGTTTTAGACAAGGCAGGGAGTATCTTCTTAAATTAACTCTGTCACTAATTGCCATGTAGCATTAGATAAGTAATATGAGTACGACTTGCTCTCCCCCTATTTTTCCTTACAACTAGTAGAAGATGCCAAACAAGGCTAGTTCAGCTTTTGAAAAGGATTTTTTCCAGAAATTTCTTCTTGCTATGGAGAAGAAGGAAACCTTCCACATCACTGGTGGGAATGTAAATTAGTATAACCATTATGGAAAACAGTGTGAGGGTTCCTCAAAAAATTAAAACAGAATTAGCATATGATTCAACAATCCTGGATATAGATCCAAAGGAAATAAATTCAGTGTGTTAAAAATATAGTAGTACTCCCACATTTATTGCAGCATTATTTATAATAACCAAGGTATGGAATTAATCAGTATGTATCAATGGATGAATAGAAAAATTAAATGTGGGATATGTGAACAACAGTACTATTCAACCATAAAAGAAGAAAATCCTGTCATTTATGGCAACACAGTTGAACCTGGAGACATCATGTTAGTGAAATAAGCCAGGCACAGAAAGACAGATACCATATGATCTCATTCACATGTAAGAAAGTTAATCTAATGGAAATACAGATGAGAATTTTGGTTACCATGAGCAGAGGTACTTGGGAGTAGGCATCAGGGATTATGAGAAGTACTAGCCAAAGGAAATTTTCAATTGGATAGAAGGTTTAACTTGAAGATGTGAATTGTACAATGTGGTGAGTACAGTTAATAATATATTGTGTTCTTGATAAATGCTCCAAGTAGCTGTAGCACAAAAATAATAACAATGTGAAGTAATACACGTATTAATTAGATTTAGTCATTCTTCAACATATATATATATACTTCAAAATATATTGTGCATGATAAATACATATTTTTTCTGTAGATCAAAAAGAAAATTTAAAAAAATTCCCATGTTGCTATCCTAACAGATATTTTGAAGATGAATATATTCCAGTACTCATTAGGCACTGAGAAAGTTTACAAGTTCAAGGAAGCAGGTCGACATTATGATGAGTTTAGGCAAATGACAAAATCTTGTCACAATGGCTACTTTGGGAAAGTACAGACTTTGAAGCGTTACAATGCATCATTACTTGATTTAACAAAAGCAACTGAGACTTTTAAAATATTGCCTGGTGTAATAGGTGGCCAAATATGTTTATAAAACTAATGAACATGTTTTAAATTTAGTTCCCTAGAATAGCCATTCACTAACTCAGTAAAACTTTGAGTGTTTACTATTGCATATGCCCTAAGCTGTGTGTTGAGGAAAAAAATAAGTAGGAAGTGCTATGAAAGAAAAAAGGAAATAATTGAATAGGTCCACAGAAAATTTAAAGTGTGGAAAAATGAATTTGTTTTCAAAGAATGAAAATGAATTTGTCAAATGGAGTTGAGATTAGGAATGGGACTGAAAAGAAAGAAAAAGTAATTTGATGCAGAGGACATTACAGGAGCAAAACTCAAGAGGTTATGCGAATGACATGTTGATTCTGAGATTGGCAGTAATCTGATACATTGGCAGAAATGTGTAGAAAAAGAATCCATAAGCTAGGAGTTTTCAGACTGAATTTTATTCTCAATTATGTTGCATTTTACTATACAATGATTATTAAAATTTCAAATCATTTAATGTCTTGATCTATTCCTTCTAGTTTATCAAAATATCACAGACTGGGTCATTTATAAATAGTAGAAATTTATTTCTCACAACTATGGAGACTGAGAAGCCCAAAACCAACATGTTGACAGGTTTGATGTGTGGTAAGGGCCTTCTACTTATACATGGAAGCTTCTTGCTATGCATTTACAAGACATAAGGGCAACAAGTGACAAATAGATTCACTCAAATCCTTTATTAGGCTAGTAGTCCAATTCATCAGAAATTCATGCCTGTGGCCCAATCACCTCTTAAGTCCTTAATATTATTTCACTGGGGATTAAATTTCAATGTAGACTTTGGAAGGACACAAACACAGCAACTGGGGCTGGAGAAGTGGCTAAACAGTACAGCACTTGCTGGCATGTATGTGAACCTGGGTTCAATCCCCGGTACCACATATACAACTATCTATAGGAAAAATGAAAACATAAAATTAACTCTTTCTCTCTCCCTTTCTCTTTCTCTCTCACTCTCTCTCTCTCTCCCCATATGCGTATGTGTGTGTTTAAAAAACCATAACAACAGGTCCTATTGAAAGAGCTTAGAATAACGCGTAGTCAATAACACATGTTAAATACATGTTGGCTCTTGCTATTGAAAAAAAGAAGTCCACTGATAAAACTCTAAATTACTCTCTTCTTAAAAATCAGAAATAGGAAAATGTTATGATCTGGATCTGAAATGTACCCCAAAATCTCATATATTGAAGGCTTGACAATGTGCAGAGGTGGAGTTTTGGTAGGTAATTGGGTCATAAGGACTCTGACCTCATCAGTGAATTAATCCACTGATGACTGGACTACTGGCAGATGGTGGAAACTTTAAGAGCATGGTTGGAGGAATTAGATCCCTAGGGACATGCTCTGGAGGGGTATTGTTTTTCATTGTCCTCTCCTCTCTTCCTCTGTTTCCTAGCTGCCTGTACTGTTTTTTGGCAATGGTGTTCTGCCTCACCTCAGACCAAAAACTATGAGGCCAGCCAGCCATGGCCTGGAAACTCTGAAAAACTGAACCAATATATATCTTTCCTCCTCTAAGTTGTTTTTCTCAAGTGTTTGTCACAGCAATAAAAAGCTAATTGATGCTGAGAAGTGAAATCTTTCCTGTGACTGTACCCAACCATGTCATTCAGATGACTTTGGAACTGGTGTGTGGGAGGAATCTGGGAAAGTTTGGAGATTCAGGAGAGAAGACTTAAAGTGTTGTAAGCACAGTTTAATGGATGTTTCCAGTGTGAGTCACAAGACCAAAATGCCAATAAGAATGAAGATAGTCATGACTGTGTTCATGAGGTTTCAGATTGGGATGAGAGTCTTTGGGGAATTGGACTTGAAGCCATTCCTGATACATTCTGGCATACCTACATTTTGGTCATGCCCTGAGATTCTCTATGAAGTTCAATTTAAGGATGACAGACTATTTAACTTGGCAGAAGAAATTCCAAGATAGTACAGCATTCAAGCTGTGGCATAGGTATTACTAACAGCTTTCAGCCACATTTACAGTGAGAATTACATGCTAAAAAACAGAGCAGAAAGATTTGAAAAAAACTTGCAATTTGGCTATAAAAGCATGTTTAAAGTATGATTAAAAGGGACAAGGAGGGTGTCAATGCTAAAGAAATTAATGCCACTAAAAGGAAATTAAATACTGTGCACTGAGATAATAGAGTATCTCTGAAATTAGCAATTCCCCACCCATTGAAGACTCAAGGGTGTAAAAGTGAAAACTCCTTTGAAATGCTTCTCTTTAAGAAGAGAGAACTGGGGTTCTCTGATTGCACAGAGCCACCTAGGAAGTGCCGTGAATCATTTCACCATGTTCAGACATCTGGGTGCTCACAGGCCACTACCAAGTGGTATTAGCTACTGCTCCTGCTGGCAGCGGGCCCTGGTATCATGCGTGTGGTGCTGGTTTTGCAGTCATGAGAAATGCTAGATTTACAGAGTCTTCAACCTAGATTTAAAAGGAAAGACTAGGGGGCCAGGTGGTATATCCCAGGATTGAAATCCCTGCAGGCAGCCTCTGAGAGGGTGATGCATGAAGCTCTGAGAGTGAACACTAAGCTGTAATGGAAACCCCAGGAAGTTAGAGATGCTGGAAAAGCAGCAATCAGGGAGCCAGTTCAAGAAAGAGGCCATGTGAAACCCAATTGGCAACACCATAGAGACAACAGACACAGCCCTTTGGGGTCTACATTTCACCATCCTGTGCAGATATGGTGAACATGCAACTACAGGATTCCATGTTTGCCCAGTTGCATCTGTGACTTACTTTGCTCCCATCCCGTTTTTATGCACTTATTCCTCCTTTTTAAAACAGGAATATTTACTCTGTGCCATTGTATTACAGAACTATGTAACTTGCTTTATTATTATGCCTTGAGTTTCAGAGGAGACTTTGGACTTGGAATTTTGAACAATGCCAGAATTCTTGAGACTTTGGAGACTCTTGGAAATGTGTGCATTTTGCGTTGTGGGATGGACATAAACTTTTAGGTGCCAGGAGCAAAATGCCATGGTTTGGATCTGGAATGTTTTCCAAAATATCATGTGTTGAAGGCTTGATTTCCAATGCAGCAAAGTTGAGAGGTGGGACTTCTAGGCAGTGTGGCATGATTAAAGTAGTAGGTCAGTGAGGGCATGTTCTGGAAAGGTGTTTCTTGTCATTGGTCCCTTCCTCTATCAGTTTCCGAGCTGCCAGGAATTGAGCAGCTTTCTTGCACCATGCTCTTCCACCATGATGTTCTCACCTCAGGCCCAAAGTAATGTAGCCAACTGATCATGGACTGAAACCAGTTGTTGCCACTTTAAATTGTTTAACCTTTCCTCTTTAGATTGTTTTTCTCAGGTATTTGTCACAGTGAAGAAAAGCTGATTAACACAGGACTGCAGAAGCAATCTACTAGAGTAGCTTTTCCAGGGAGTGCATTCTACATTACAATCACCATGCCCATGCACACCATTTCTCATTCAGACTTGAAGTCATGTCAAACATTTACACTATTTATTTGATCTCTGTAGGCCTCCAAGCTTTCAATCCTGGTGAGGCAGTCAAGTTCAGGGTCTATTATTAACAGAGCATGTTTCTATATGTCACGCTGAGAAGCTAAGACATTTTTATAAAGACAATAGAGCACAATAGAGAACCATAAATTGATTTTAAGTCAAGAAATGATAAAATTGTATCTATGTTACATTAATGTGAACCATATAAATTATCTATGTTTTGCTAGTCAAAAAATACTCAAATACCCAACTAATATAAAAATAATTCTACTTGCATGCAGTAAATGGGCTGGAGAAGTATAGAAGAGAAAACCAAATGCAAAGAAACTAAGAAGGGAGTGTATTATAATCATCAGTAAAAAGTGATTATGGCCCAGATTGAGTTAGTATGGGAAAATGGTAATGGAAATGAAGCAAAAGAATGAGTGTATGTGTGTGTGTGTGTGTGTGTGTGTGTGTGTGTGTAAATTGATGGGATATATGATTTTCCATACTTTTGTTGGTGCATTACAATTATACATAATAGTAGGATTGTTGTTACATATTTCTACTTGTACATGATATAATTTAGTCTATATTTTTTCTCCAGTATTTTCCCTTTCCCTCCCTGTCTCCCTCCTCCTGGTTCATTTTTTCTATTCTACTGGTCTCCCTTCTACTTTTATGAGATTCCCCTTGACACCATCAACCCTTTGTTTTTTCTTTTTCCTCTCTAGCTTCCACATAAAAGAAAATATATATCCTTTGACTTTCCAAATTTGGCTTTTTGCTTAACATAATGCTTTCAAGTTCCATTTATTTTCCTGCAAATTAAATAATTTCATTATTCATTGTTGAATAAAATTTCACTGTGTATATGTATACCATATTTTCTTTATCCTTTCATCCTCTGACAGACAACTAGGCTAGTTCCATACTTTGGTTATTGTGAATTGTGCTGCTATGTATACATGTATCACTATAATATGCTGACATTAAATCTTCAGGATAAATATTGAGGATTGGGATAGCTGGGCCATATGGTAATTCCATTCCTAGTCCTTTGAGGAACTTCCATACTGAATTCCATAGTGGTTGTACTAATTTACAATATCACCAACAACATAAAAATGTTCCATCTTCCCCACATCCTCTCCACATTCATTATTGTTTATACTCCCAATGGCTGCTATTATAACTGGAGTGGGATTAAATCTCAATAGACTATCAATATTCATTTCCTTAATTGCTAAAGAAAGATGTTGAAATTTTTTCATGTACTTGTTGGCCAATTGTATTTCTGCTTTTTAGAAAAATCTGTTTAATTCATTTGCCCATTTATTTATTTATTTTGTTTTTTATGGTAAATTTTTTAAATTTTTATATGTTTGGATGTTAACTCTGTCAGAAGTGTAGTTAGCAAAGATTTTCTCCCATTCTGTAGGTTCTCTCTTCACATTTTTGTTTCCTTTGTTGTGCAGAAGCTTTTTAACATGAAGCCATCTAATTTCTTAACTCTTGGTATTCTTTTCTGAGCTTTAGGAGTCCTGTTAAGGAAGTCACTGCCTTTGCCTATATGTTGGAGTGTTTACCCCATATTTTCTTTCAGCAGTTGCAAAGTTGAGATACATCCTTCTTGACCATGTGGCTTACTCATTCAGAACAAATTATAATAAACTGGGATACTTTTAGAAACCAGACTTTAAATGCTTAGCTTCTCCTCCATGTGATGATGATTTATGAAAGGTTGCCTAACAACCACAAATTACTTTTATTAGAAGCCATTGTTACTCATGAAAATGAGTGCACTCTCCCAATGTTGGAACAGAGAAATGCTGAGAACTGGTGTCAATTCGGGGATTAACTAAATATGGAGCTCAGTGAGGTGCCACAAGTAATTGGTAAAGGGGATTTAGTTTTGGTCATTGGGCAAATGATGTTTCAAATTTATTTCATTGATTTAGAGACCCATATGAGAATCTGATTTAAAAAAATCGCCCTTAACTAAAAAAGAATCACATATGTACAACAATTTGGTAAATGAATTTAAAAAGATCATATACCTTCAAGTCATCCGCCAACATCCTAGGAAACAGAAATGCTTAAGTATCTAGGAAGAAGAACCTTGTGGAGTACAGATTCTACTGCCTCTGGTCACGAAGATCATCATGACCCATATTAGTTTTTTGGATTTTGGTGCTTTTTTTATGTGTTAAATTACTCTCCAGCAAGAATATTCTTGGCCTGATGTCAAAACAGGAGAAAAAGCTTATGAAACACGCCCTCGCCCACCAACCACATTACCAAGCACAGGAATGGTCAAAACCTCATCTGTTTTCCTTCTTGGATTGCTTAGACATAAATCTGAGAAAATAACACAGTGGGCTTTCTGCCTCAATTATATTCTTAACTAGGTAACACTTGTGCTTTCCCAGAACAAGAAGAGTATGGGGCCTTCCTTTGAACACTAAAGGTGAAAGTGAGGAAGGGTCTTATTTAAAATGCAAGCACTGACTCTGTCTTGTCAAATGGCATTCTGTGGAAAGAAAGTACTACTCCAATCAGGCTAAACTGCTGTTGACTTGATATAGCCTGAAAATAAGAAATCACCACAGTCTTATGAGAATCTTCATTGGTGACCAATCTGCATACTTTGGTAATTTGTAGAAGTGTCTTACAGATCAACAGTATACTTACTATTTGTTTGCATATCTACCCCACTGCTTAACTGAGAAATCTGTGTCCCATAGTATATCACAGTAGTCTCTGTACCCTCCAATCCCAACAATATTTTTTTGGAGGTGTTGATGCCTAATAACTTTTTTATTTATTTATTTTATTAGCACATAGTACATAATGATGGGATGTGTTGTCACATATTCATAGATGCACACAATACAGCAATACAATTTGGTCAATATCCACCCCTGCATCCCTCTACCTCCCTCCCCCTATCCCCTGATCCCTTGCCTCTCTTCTAAGATCCAAATGTTCATATAGTATCTATGTATTCTCTCTTTAAAACTATGTATGTTTCAATGCCTTCTAGTAAGCATGAACACTTAACAATTTCAGTCAACCAATATTCAAGTAATTTCAGCATATGTACATATTTATTTCAGCCAGACATGGTAGAGCTCACCTGTAATCCCAGCAGCTCAGGTGTCTGAGGAAGGAGAATCACAAGTTCAAAACCAGTCTCAACAAATTAGTGAGGCCTTAAACAACTTAGTGAAACCTTGCCTCAAAATAAAAAATAAAAAATGGAAAATGGACAGGGGACATGGCTCAGTGGGTTCAATCCACTGAGCCCTGCTGGGTTCAATCCCTGGTAACAAAAAAGAAAAAAATGAAAAGAAAAGAAATGAAAAAATTTATTCCATACATGAAACAGTGCTATGCCCTAATGGGGACACAAATGTACATAACACAGTATTTTCATCCCTGAGAAGCTAACTTTCCAAACAGCAAACTGAAATTTGAAATCAAATCAATCAAACCAACAAATTACCATTTATTGGAATTTTATTAACATGTATCAATCGTGAGTATTAATGGTTTGATGTGATATTTTTAATGGATTCTTTGACCATAAAAATATATGTGTCTTTTATAGCCATCCTCTAAGGAGGGACTTGGCTTTTGAAAATTTCAGGATGATGCTATCTGGCAGGCATCAAGAACCATCTTCATCGACAGCTACTGGACGTTGGGTCAGAAAGCTCTTGGTTGCTACATTATAACGTCTATAAACACAAAACACTCTCATATTTAAATATTTCACATATAATTTCAAATAGGTAATGAAGAAAGAGGTTAGGTTTCTCCTTATAATATGTATGCTATTTATGGATTGTATTATACATAAAAATACCCATGCTCTAATAACATCTGTGGTAATTTTGAGTCCTACTGAGAAGTGAGCACTTTGAGAACTTGACAAAGGGAGAAAAAGGGAGTTTGGCAAAAAAAAAAAAAAAAAAAAAAAAGTTAACAGAAGTCACACCTCATCGGTGGGAGTCAAAATAATACAATTTGCATGATTCTGGGAAACGGGGTTTCTAAGCAGCCACCAATAACGCTACATAGATTCGTCAGCCTGCCAGTCCCCTGGTGAACTATCAGTTTGTGGATGAAAGAAATCACTGCCTCAAAGTAACTTAAAATTGCTGTGTGGGCAGGTGGTGAATGATCACCACAGAGTCCTGCCCCCACACCTCTTTAAAGGGCTTCAGAAAATGAAACTAAATGTGCAAACATACCTTACTTAAAAATTCCCAGCCACAAGGAGGTCTTAGTTCTCATGTAACACAGATCCTATATGCTGCCTCTGTTGCACAGAGACTGAAGCAAAATTCACCAGTTTACCGAAGGGATTAAATGTATTAGGATAGAGCACAGGAACCCAGGAACCGGCGAAGACTGGAGGACCTCCTGTGGTGACACACATTTGGCTGAACTGAATACAATCTGAGCACAGAGTTTTGGTGTCACTGGAGCAACTGGGTCTGTGTAAGCTGGTTCTGTCTAAGGCACTAAACTGGTGATTCTTCATTCAGACCATAGAATGAGGCAGGCACCTAACAGGGCATCTGGGACACAGCAGCGGGTGAGATGGAAGTGGTCTCTTCAAAGAAGATGTTCCAGAAATTGGAAAATGGTTACCAAGTTCTCTGATAGCAGAAGCACACAAACTCATAGGAGATCCTTAAGGAAGAAAGTTGAACTTGGAAGCAAGAGAATAAGTAAACTTTAGGAAAATGAAGGGATGGTAAGAGAAGACTGTAGAGGGAGAGACTATTTCAGAGAAATGAAACCTCATGCGCAAAGACCAAGGAGTGAGCAAAGTTGGTTAGTTGAAAGAACTAGAAAATTTCAGCATAATTGGATCAGGTATTGTCTGTTTCCAGAGGGGAGCGGGTAGGGAAAGAGGTCAGGTTCACAGATGCATCCATGCAGGATCCATGCAAACAAGGCCTTAGACACAATTTACTAAATCTGGATGCTTTCCAGTGGAAAACACTGAGGGACTTTTAGCAGGAGAATGGCATATTCCCTGTAGGGTAGCAGTAGTGCATAGCTTGTGCCTACACACTCTG
Organism: Aplodontia rufa; assembly: GCA_004027875.1. Taxonomy (NCBI): domain Eukaryota; kingdom Metazoa; phylum Chordata; class Mammalia; order Rodentia; family Aplodontiidae; genus Aplodontia; species Aplodontia rufa. The sequence goes on from PVKS010003666.1 coordinate 48,433, forward strand.
GAATCTAGTCTTTAGGGTTAGACTTTCACTTCTTGGCACTTTTAACTATGAGTTCTGGGAGGAGTTGTTTAACCTCTGAGCCTGAGTTATCACTGCATAACCTTTATAAATAGGATTAACGTGTTTTATCATTATCTAGGTCAAAACAAACACTGTTAATTCCTTCTTACTTTGTTATGGTTTGGATGAGAGGTGTCCCCCAAAAGCTCAATGTGTGAGACAATGTGAAGGCTGAGGTGAAATGATTGGGTTATAAGAGCCTTAACCCAGTTAGTGAGTTAATCCCCTGATAGGTATTAACTATCAATTGAAGGCAGATAGGATGTGGCTGGAGAAGGTGGGTCATTGGAGGTATGCCCTTAGAATAAATAGTTTGTATCTGGGGAGTCGAGATCCTCCCTCTCTGCTCCCTGGAGCCATACCTTCCACCATGATGTTCTGTCTTCTCTCAAGCTCCTAGGAATGGTGCCAACCTTCTTTGGACTAAGACCTCTAAAGCCGTGAATCCCTAAATAAACTTTTCCTCCTAAAATTGTTCTTGTCAGGTCTTTGGGTCACAACAGTGTAAAAGCTAACTAAAATAGAAATTGGTACCAGAAGTGAGGTCATTGCTGTGACTAACCTGACCATGTGGGGCTGAAGCTTTTGGAGCTTTGGGGATTTGTGGGAGAATTTTAAAAAGTTTAACAGTGCACACTAGGACAGGTTTATATTGTTGTAAGTGGAATTTAATGGATGATTCTGTTGGAAGATCAGAATACCAGAATGCTGATAGGACTGCATGCAGCAAATACAGGGCTCACAAGTGTTCAGAGGAAATGGGGGATCTGTTTGAAATTGGACTAGAGGCCATTCATGTTATGTTCTAGCAACGAAGTTATTTTCATTTTGCCTGTGTCCTAAAACTTTCTGTGAGTCTGATTTAAAAGTCATGGATTTCTTATTTGGTGGAAGAAACTGTTAAGAAGCATAATATTCAGGTAGTGGCATGGGTATTGCTGATAGCTTTTAGCTGAGTTTATGGTGATATTCAGGACCAGAAAGCAGAGCAGAAAGATTTGAAAAACTTGGACTTGAATGATGAAAGTAAAACTGGGGCTAAAGAAGTTGCAGTTTTTAAAGACATTATCACCACTGAAGAAATGCTAATGACTTTTCCTAAAGGCAAAAAGAAATAAGGATTGAGAGCATCTCAGAAATTGACAAGACCAAACCCATCTCAGGCTCAAAGGTGTAAAAATTATTTTGAGAAGAGAACAGTGGGGCACCCTACTTGCACAAGGAGACCTAAAAAACTTTTTCAACAGGCTTAGTCACCCATACACTCAGAGACTGATGCAGTCATGGTTGCTGAAAGCTTGGCTGCTACACGAGATGGCAGCAAGCCTTAGTTTCAACCACATGGTGCTGATTCTGCAATATTGAAGGATGCTGGAGTTTGGGGGACATGGTGGCTTCTATCAAGATGTCAAAAGAATGCTCTGCAGGAAGCCCCTGAGAGGACAATGCATGGAAATGTGAGGAGGAAGCCAAAGCTGCTGTGGAGAGCCCCAAGAATAAGAAATGCCAGTGCTATAGAACATCTGCCTAGGAAAGCTACACAAATTGGGGACAAGCCAACAGAGAGACCATGTGGGCTACAACTGGCAAACCCACAGAGACAGAGCCGGGTAAGTCCTTTGGACAGAACATCAGGATGTCATGTGCCCCGGTTTCAGGACATGGAGCTACAGGAATTATTTGCCCAATTGGAGTTTGATCTTGCTTTCATACCATCCATTCTTTCTATAACCCTGTTTTTCTGAATGGAAATGTTTGACCAGTACCTTTACATATTGGATACTTGTAAACTGCTTTTGATTTTTGCAGGCGCTCACAATGGGAGTTTGCCTTGAGTCTCAGAGGAGACTTAGTACTTGAACTTTTGGGTAATCTTGAAACTGTGAAGACCATGGGGACTCTTGAAAATGGACTCAATGTATTTTGCATTGTGAGATAGTTACGTGTTTTGGGGGACCAGGGGCAGAATGTTATGGTTTGCTTGAAAGGTGTCCCCCCAAAAGTCTAATGTGTGAAACCATGAGAAGGCTGAGGTAAAATGATTGGGTTACAAGAGCCTTAACTCCATCAGTAAATTAATCCTCTGCTGGGGATTAACCAGCAACGGAAGGCAGGTGTGGCTGGAGGAGACGGCTCACTGGGGGCATTCCTTTGGGGTATGTATTTTGTATCTAGTGAGTGGAGACTTCTCTTGCTCCCTGGTGCAATGCCTTCTTCCTTCATATTCTGTCTTCTCTCAAACCCTGAGGAATGGAGTTGATCTGCTACGGACTAAGACCTCTGAAACCATGAGCCCCTAAATAAACTTTTCCTTCTAAAATTGTTCTTGTCATGTCTTAGGATCACAGCAACATAAAGCTGACTAAAACATACTTAAGATCTATCCACTGCATTAATTCTAATGATATGAAATCTGAAAATTTCCTTCCATTCTTCTTTTGAATACAGGATAGTTCTGGATCTTGTAGCACTTTCTTAAGAAGTCAGTTTGACATAAGCTTTATAAGCATTCCCCAGTAGAGTTCATGTACCATAGGAATAGCTAGAATTTCCAATTATTCTGTTGCTATAGGATTCCTAACTGTAGACACATGATAAATCTCTTCTCCTAACCCTCAATTACCCAGCACTCTTCAGCTGCATGTCAATCAGAGTACCATCCCCCTACAGCCTTTATGTGCCATTCTTGCCAGACAACAGTACCTAAAATACATTAAGCCTCTAGATCTAACTACCTATCTAGAATGTGGGAAAATCTTTAGGACCAATGATCCTGTTTCTTCACTAAATAAAATTATAAAGAAAAAATAAAGAGGGAGAGGAAATTTATAGATTAAAAAATCCTTAGGTTGGGGCTGGAACAGTGGCTCAGGGATTTCGGCACTTGCCTGGCAAGCACGAGGACTGGGGTTCAAACCCTAGCACCACGTACACAACTAAGTGTTGGAGCAACTAAGGCCATGTGAAAAACTAAATAAAGTTGTTTCTCTCTTTCTCTGTCTCTCTCACTGTCCCTCTCTCTTAAAAAAAAAAATCCTTAGGTGACATATCAACCAATTCAATGTTTAGCTTTTGTTTGAACTCTCATTTGAACAAATAAACTGCTAAAAAAAAAAAAGTAAAACAACCAAGAAAGAAAATCATGAAAATTTGAACACTGAAAACTTCCTTGATAATATTAGAAATTATTAAATCAATGAGTACGCGATTCAGTCATATTTTTAAACTTCTTATATTTTAGAAATACGAAATTATATCTAAATGAAAAGATATATGGATTGTCTTCAAAATATCTAGTGATAAGAGGGGTTATAGGTTTCTTGAAGGTTTTCATAATAAACAACTAAAGCTCCTCTAAAAAATATGCATTAAATTTTTTGAAAACTCATTGATTCAAAATGCACCAGACTAATACCACTCCAAAAAGTATCTTTTCTAGAGAACTCTGAATCAAAGGGGACTACTAAGCCTCTTACAATAATATATACAGACTTTCAGATGTCTGAACACATGGGAATTAAAGTAAAAGCAAGGGCAGCATCCTCTTCACCTGAGAGCTTGTTGGAAATGCAGACTCTCAGGCTCCAGCCCAGACTCTCTGCATTGGGATCTGTTTCTTAACAACCATATCTGTGGTGGATGTACACAGCCAACTTTACCACTCGTTGGACAGGAGATAAGGGAGGGTTCTCCAGCACTGCTTTAAACCAAAGCAATGGTAGGTACATAGATGAAGAGGCAAAAAGAAACTGTTATGTATAAAACCATAAAATTTACATAACTGATGTTATTTCATTTATTCATTCCACCTATTTATTGAGAAAATGCTATGTGCAGGGTGCTGTTTTACATGCTGTGGATAATGAAGTATAGAAAGCAAATACTCATCCCTGATCTCAAGAGATGTAGAATTTAATAGTGACTAGCTAACACATACTGAGTGCTTAATAAGTATTAAGAACTGTTGAAAGCCTTTATATTCATAGTTCAAAAGAAAAAGAGATTAGCAGCTAAAGAAAATGTTCAAACATCATCAGGTTAAAGCATGATGTTAAAAGTTGAACAAGTCAATCTAACTTTATAAACATAGCAGAGAACATTTCTAATCTATTATACCCTGCACCTGTTCCCTTAAGCTGGGCTTTGTGGTACAGGACATTTTAACCATCACATGCACACTCACAATGCTCTAGTCAACCCTGGTTTCCCTGACTCCTAGAATCCTCACTGTGGCCCAGTTTCAACTGGGACACACCGAAATGGTGTCATGGGTGGAGATCTATTCTGTGCTAGGTGCTTTATAAAAAGCATTCATTCAAACTCTAAAAACAACACCACAAAGTAAAACTCTCTCACACATTTTACTTTCAAAATTATAACTCTTAGAAATTAAATAGTTCGTACAGAGTCACAAAGTTTCCAAGGGTTAGTTTCCTCTAAGCTCAAGTCCCATGTTTTTCAAACTTGATAGATATCAACATCACCTGAAGGGCTGGTCGAAACACAGACCCCCAGGGGCCATCCCATTTTGGGATTTTAGGTTTGGACTGGCATCTGAAAATTTGCATTTTGAACTTGCACCCAGGTAATGGTGTGGTTGGTTCTCACACTTTGAGAACTATCACCTTAATGCGTATTTGATTTATTTCACAGAGCAAGTTTGCTCCTCTGCCATACAATCATCCTTTGACTATTTTACAATACCTCTTTTACTGGTGAGCATAACCACAACAGGTACAGAAAATATATTCCAAAATATAGATGCTTCAAACACATTAGGAGTTTATTTCTCAATTATGTGGCAGTCCAAGACAGCACTTCGGAAAGACCAGGAATTCAGCTTTTCTCCAGATGAACTTTCAGGAACCCAGGTGAAAGGAGCCTCCAACATCTTCAACATGTGGCTTCCAAATTCTCTTTGGTCATCTCCATTCATCTGACTAAAAAGAAGTAAAAAGCGTGGAGAAGCATGAGCAAGAACCCTTTACGGGTTAGACCTGGCAGGGCACACAGTACATATCCCTTTGGCTCAACACAATCACATGGCCACTTCTGAGTGCATGTTCCTGTGCCCAAAATGAAGAATACATGGATTTGGGTTGAAAATCTTTCAGTCTCTGTCACTACAGCTCTGTTCGTTTCCCAAGTTAAATAGCCTAGATTCCAAGGACAACAAATATTTATCAGTATACATGTTGTCAGGCATTGTGCTGAACCCTAGGAATTCCTGATGCAGTAAATTCAACCTGATTTCCTGAAGGTTACTATGTATCTAGGATTTTACATTATCTAAATAAGTATACTTATTATACAAGCAAAGAAGAAGCAGTAAAGATTGTAATGGGGGCTCTAACATCCTTGAGGCCCAGTGTCAGGGTAGGTGCGGAAACATCCCTGAGGAGATGCTGAGGGAAAAACAGGCACTTGCAGTGCGAAGATTGGAGTAGAAGGAGTCAGGAACACAATCTGCTCCAAGTGTAGGTAATAGCATGCAAGGAAGTTCCAAAAAGACAGAGAGTACGAGACCTTTGAGGGATGAAGAAAAGGCCAATGTGACTGTAAGAGGGAGAGTGAGGAGGAAGATGTTTCACAACCAGGCTGCCTGGGACAGGCAGAAGGCAGGGGGCAGGCAAGGCACAGTTGATTGACATATGTCAGAAACATTTGCTGGTTTACATTTTCAGTTAAATGCTAGAAATACGGAAGTGAAAAACATAAACCTGTTCCCTGACCTCATGGAGATTATGGCAACACTTAACAAATAATTATCTATAAATTGCATATTTTATTTTAATGTTCACATAAGATTAAAACATGGTGATTTGAGTGCATTTTAATGCATAGCTAACATAGTCTGAAGTTTTAAGAAAGGCTTCCCGGGTAGTTGATTTTAAGCTAAGATATGAAGAATGATTATATTTATAGAGGTAAAGATGCTCTTGTCACTGTTTTATAAACTAGGAGAAAAACAAATGCTTAGTACTACGTGGCTAGTTGGTGACAGGCAATCATTTGACCTGGGGTTGTCTGACTGTAGTTGTTCATATGCCAGGACTGTAAAGAGGCTCTAGAAGAGAAAAAAAATGCATACTCTATCCTAAGAAGCTTTGGGAGTCATAAAACAAGCATTCGTGAAACAAACAAAAGGCCCAAGGTTATGCTTTAATTCTTTTATGATTACAGATTGAAGCAGTCAACATTGACTATTAGAATGAGGCAGAACTTGAGTTTTGCCCTAGTCAACCCAGAAAGAGTAAGAAGAATGATTGCACTCTGGGAGCTGTGGACCCCTGTGTAGGTGCTTATGAGCAGCCCTTCATGCCACTACTATTCAACCCCCTGAATGCTACTATGATCCAGCCAGTGTTTCTCCACCTGGTCTATCAGCCTATCATAAGCATCTATGAAATGCCTTGATGAAATGTGGTTAAATAACAGGAGAGTGCTCATATTTTCTTCCATGTGAACTTGCTTTGCTATACTTCCAATGCCATGGCAAGCCTGTGGGGAACCGCTAAGGTTAAACAAGGGGGCAAATAAAGACATAGTATTCTGAGGCTAACTGCTTGTCAAAAGTGTGGTTACAATGCTGCCCTGTTACAACCTGCCACGTGTGGCCACTGAAGGTGTGTAGAGCTGGCTGAAAGGGTACCTTGGATTTCCCATAGGAGGTCTGTCTCTACCAGCCCAGCCACTCATAGGCTCACACTTCTTATCAAGGTAGAGTGGGGCTGAGATAAATGAGCATATTCCATTTGTCCAATCACTCAGCATTACTGGGCACATAGAGTCAGGCACTGGCAGTTACTGAGGCTATGGAGAGGAACAGATCAAGAACCTCCCTCTTGAGGGACTCAATCTAGCAAGAAAAGCAGACACAAAAGAAACACTTTCCTACAAAATACTAACTCTAGAAACAAAGGAGAAAATCATTACTCCTGCATGTGGGAGTCAGAAAAAAAATTTCACATGGGAGGATAATGCTTAATGAGGTCTTTATCAAAGAGTGTGAGCCTGAAATGGGGTGGAAGGTGCATAGAAGTCTATAAGAACATTCCAGGCAGAGTTAAACAATGAGCAAAGGTGTGGAAGCCTGCAAGGTGTTGACTGTATTCAAGGAAGACCTCACAGTAAGAATCTTCAAAGAGAAAAAAAGAGTAAGCAGAGGATTAAGCCGTGAGTACTCTACACTGAATCCATAAAAAAAAAAAAAAAAAAATGGAAAATGGTGTCAGGGAAATGGACCAAGAAGTCCCAGCTTCTGCTTCATTGGTCAAGTAGCAAAATGGCATAGTAGTGATGGGCACTGGTTTGGAACCAGACAGAAATGGCTTTGAGTTCTTGTTCTTTTTTTTTTAGTTTCAGGATTTGGGGCTGGTTATTTAACTTTTTATTCAGTTTAAATGTCTTCATTTAGAAAAGAAATAACACTTTGCATAGATATGTAAAAATCCAATGACATAGGAGAGGTAAAAATGCCCAGAATAGTGCCTAACACCCAATATGCACCCAATAAAAGGAGACACTATACCCTATTTATTGTGTAATTTCCTATCTTCTCAGACCACATGGGTCAGATTTAACCAAAAAATGTGCAGTTCTCCGTTTCACAGGCTGCTGTGAAGATACAACTTAATAATTTGAAAATATTATTTTTGAAATAAAAAATATAGTTATCTATTGTTTTCCTCTTGAATTATTTATGAAATGTTTGGCAATAACAATTCAGATCAGTCAGAATAAAAGCTATGAGTTGTTTGTTGTGCAATGCTTGAAATATGGATTAGCTTGAGAAAACATTATTTCACAAATTGTGTTCTTGCTTAATGATATAATCACTAAGGATACATGTTAACAATCACTCTAAATAAGCTCATGAAAGAAAAAGATACTGCTTCTCACCACCCACCCAACAATCTGTAGCTTGGAATTTTGGAATTAAATGGTCATTTAGGGGAAAAAATTTCAGCTTGAGTCAAGAGCCTATGGAAGATGTCCTGTTTTACTTGAAAAGCCTCATATAAAGAATTGAAAGAAGGGATCAAAACCCAGAGAGAATGCTCCTTTCTAGATGTCTGTAACCTCCTCAGAACAGAATCCTACATGTCATGGAACATGGACAGATTATTCTGAGGAGGTTACAGATTATCATGGAATTTTATTTATCTGCTATCATCCTCATCACATGGAAGGTAATATCCAATACATTGCTTCAGGTCACACAACTAGAAATGGTGAAGAGTGAATTCTAAACAAAGCCCCAGTTATACTCTTTCTATTGCATGCTGCTGCTTCTATCAGGCCTGTGAAGAAGCTAGCTACATATTTAGCACTGCCAATTCCATCCTAACTGGGAAAGGAAATTCAAGCAGGAACAACCCTACATATCAAAGCATAGTTCCCATAAATTCTAGCAATTCCCTTAGAGAATTTCGCCAGATTTCCATCTCCCTTTCGAAGGATGCTGTGTCAGATACTATCCATTGACTGTGGAAAGGCCATCCAACCCTTACCAAGGAAGTCCTGATTTTGTTCAGAGGATGAGCGGCAAGGACTCACGGTGGCTCTAATGAAGCTTCATCTTCAGGTCCTTCTTCTTGCAGGGCAACTTCCAAAGCTTTTAGAAAGGCCCTGGCAAGTTGACATTTGGAATTCTTTATTCTTCTACCTTAAAGAACCTTCAGGATTTACAAAAATTAGATCCATTTTGTTCTCAGGAATGGTAGGACACCTTGCATTATTTATGAAATAAAACGGTAACATGAGTTATCCATCATTTTCCTTTTGAACAATTTACGAAGTGTTTGGTAATTCAATAGGCATTTAGATCAGTCATAATAAAAGCCAAGAGTTGATGTATCATGATTAATATAAGCCAATTAGAGAAGTCTTATTTTCTTTACTTGTGGTTTGATCCAGAGAGGAAATAACATTGTTCCACAATAAAGATAAAAGAAAGATTCACACCAGGAAAAAGTTTTTTGGTCATTCACCCCAGTGCTACCACCTCCCCTATTGTAGATTTTATTGTGTGAAGTCTTGAATTATGTAAACCTTTCTAGAATCATAAGAAAATACCAAAGAGAAACACAGAAACTTACTGTCCATCCTAATATGACTGAGTAACTGAAACAACCCTGGAACTTCTTATTGCCAAATTCCATACTTTTAAAAAATGGATGTAGTCATTGCTTATGAATGTGGGCACAATTTGTTTGTGGTCCATTCACCATTTTATGAGTGTTTTCCCGGTCACAGTTTTATAAATAAAGCAAGTATGAACAAACAAAGTAAGTCCGTGTGTAGGCAAAGCTCTGGGCTTTTGTTGGATAAATACTATGGAGTAGAACCCATGGGCCCTATGGTAAGCATATGTTAAACGCTATCAATAACAACCAGACTGTTTTCCAAAGCATTTGGACCATTTTGCATTCTAGCAAAATTGTATGGGTTTCTCTTGCTCCATCTCCTTGCCAATACTTAATACTGACATTCTTTTCTTATTTTAGGCATTCTATGTTGGGATGCTAATACCACTCAAGGTGGTTTTAATTAACATTTTCCTAACAACCAATGACACTAAGCAGTTATCCTTCTGTCCTTTTGTCTTTCCTAAATCTCCCTTTGTGAAGGATCTAAATATTCAGATTCTATTTTTTTCATAGTCATAAGAATTATTTATTTATTATGATTACAAATGCATTATCAAATAAACCTTTCAAAATATTTTCTATCAGTATAGGTACCTCTTTTGGTATTCTTTACAGTGTGTTTGGAGAGCAAAGTTTTAATTTTAAAGGATACAGTGTACTATTACTTCCTTTTATGCTTTACTTAAGAAACCCTTGCTTAACCCAAGGACACAATCTATTTTCTCCTATAGTTTCTTCTATCATTTTTAAAGTATTTTCTTTTACATTCATGTCCATAATCCATTCAAGTTAACTTTTATTAGTGTGAATAAAAGGTTGAAGTTCATTTATTTGCAAATGAAACCCCAATTTTTCTGGTATCATTTTTTTATTATTCTCAATAAGCCCAAGAATTACTTTGTCACTTTTGTCCAAATTCTATTGATTTGATGCAGATTGTTTTCAGACTTCGCAGTCTATTCTGCTGACCTATATGTTTATCTTTCCCAATACCACAGCGCCCTGTTCGCTATAGCTTTGTAGTTACTTTTGAAATCAATTAGCACATCTCCTCCAATTTTCTGCTTTTTCAAAGTGGTTTTTTTTTCTGTAATTCTAATTCTTTTTCACTTCCATGTGAATTTTAAACCCAGCTTGTGAAGTTTTATGAAGAAAGTCTGCCAAGATTTTGATTGGTAAAGAATAGGGTTTATAGATTACTTAAGGTAAAATTGATATCATAACCATATTGTGAATTCTGATATATGAACAAGATGTATCTATTTATTAGGTCATATTGAATTTTCTCACAATGATTCTCCATGGTTTCTAATGGAGATGCCTTATACATATGTCATTAAATTTATCGAAATGTATATCATGTTATTTAGTGCCATAACAAATGATATTTTTCACTTTAATTTCCAATTGCTTGTTTTTACTATATCTTTGTATACTAATGTTATATTTATATCCTACAAATGTTGAAAGCATAATTAATAGTTGTACTAAACTAATAGTTTTAGTAGCATTTTTGTAGATTCCTTTACGTTTTTGGCAGACCATCATATCATCTATAAATAAAGATTGTCTTAATTCTTTAACAATCTGGATGACATTTATTTCTTGTATATCCCAATACACTAGTTAGGAGCACCAACACAATATTAACTACAAGCGAGAAAACAGGACGTCCTTTTCTGACATGGGAAAGGAATTTAGTTTTCATCATGATGTTGGCTACAAGTTTTTTTTATTTTATAGATGCTCCTTTTCAGTTTGAAGAAACACCTTTCCAAACCTAGTTTTCTGAGAGCTTTCATCATCAATTGTGATGAATTTTTTAAGTTCTTTTCTTACATCTATTGAAATGGTCCTATAGATTTTCCTTTTCTGTCTCTTTAGTATTGTGAATTAAAGTGGTTAATTTTACTTATTTTATTACAATTATTAATGCATATTAATTGTACAAAATAGTGAGCTTCATTGTGATAATTTCATACGTGAATGTAACATACTATTTTCAACCAAACAGATAGATTTCAACCAAAGTAATGATTTACTTTTCCTTTTTTTTTAACTAAGTTACTGAGACAGGCCTTGAACTTCTGAACCTCCTGCCGCAGCCTTCTGAAGCTCTGCACCCTGACACCCAGCAAAATCATTAATGCAGAGTTAAACCAACCATGTATTTTTTAATTAGGTCATTAAGTGTTGTACTTTGGTATATGGGTGCGTTTTATTTGCTAATATTCTGTTAAAGTTTTGCATCTTTCCTCACTAGAGTTATGTGCTGTTGCAATCCTTGCTTCCAGTATCAGTGTAATCCTGGATTCAAAGGGTGAGGTGGAATCTATCCCCTCATGTATTTTTTAGAAGAGTTTTTGTATATTTTATATTATTTTTATCTAAATGTTTGATAGAATTTACCACAAAAAAATCTGGTAATATTTAAAGTAACACATTTTACACTAATGCAAAAATCTATATATTTTTACATTATTAATTCATTTCACTATGATCATGCACTTTTCTTTGTTGGCAAATTGAACTAAAACTTCAATTTATTTAATAGGTATCCAAGCTGTGTAGTTATTTCTGTCTTCCTCAGCGAGTTTTGATAGACTGTGTTTTTTCATAGAATTTTTCTGTTTCATCTGTTTTCTAACTTAATGATGTTCAGTTTTTTTAGCATTCCCTTATTACCCCCTTGGTATCTTAAAATACGTAATGGAATCGTCTCTTTCATTCATCATATTGGTGATTTTTTATTTATCTCACTTTTCCTAATAAGTCTAAAGAATTATTGATTTTACATATTTCAAATAACTAGCTTTAGATTTCACTGGTTTTTCTCTATTTATTTTGTTTGTTTGTTTTTATTTCACTGATATGTGCTTTAATACAATTTGTTCATTTTGCCTGTTTGGTTTTGGTTTCAGTTGCTCTTCTATTTTGTTTAAGTAGAACCTTAAAATCATTGATTTGAGAATTTTTTTTCCATTATATTATAGACATTTCACGCTGTAATTTCTTCTCTAAATTCTGCTACACTAACATCCACAAATTTTGATATGCGTGCTTTTATTTTCATGTAGACAAAGATATTTTCTCATTTTAAGTCTATGGAATATTTAAAAGTATATTATTTAGTTTCCAACTATTTGGGAAGTCAGTAAATATTTTTACATTATTGATTCCTGGTTTAATTTGGCTGTGGTCACAGAACATATTTTGTATGACTTAAATCATTTTTAAATTTGTAGAGAATGCTTTATGATACAGAACATGATATATATTGGTAAATGTACTTGATAATAATATATATTTTGCTGTTTTGGGATGGAGTGTTCTATAGATATTAATTGCTTAAAATTGGTAACTAAAATGTACAGATTTTATATATTGTTTTTGATTTATCTATTAATTATTGAAGAGAAAGTATTGAAATATTATTGAAATATTCATATATCACTGCAAATTGTCCATTTCTCTTTTAAGTTCTACTAGTTTTGCTCCATGCACTTGACTGTTCTAGAACTATTTTGTCCCTTTTTAGCACTATTGTGTCCCTTGATGAATCAATCCCTTTATTATTATGAATTACCTTCTTTCTCCCTTGTTAGGTACTTTGGTTTAAATCTAGTTTGAGGGGCTGGAGCGGTGGCTCAGCGGTTAAGGTGCTTGCCTGCCAGGCACAAGGACCCAAGTTCAAACCCCAGCACCACAACAAAGTGTCTGAGGAATGAAAGTCACATGAAAAGCTAAATAAAGATTGCCTCTCTCTCTCTCTCTCTCTCTCTCTCTCCCTCTGTCCCTCTTTATAAAAAAATTTTTTTAAATCTAGTTTGATATTAATGCAACCATATAAGCATTATCTGGACTAGAGTTAGCATGTGTATTTGTTTACCATCTTTTATTTTATTTATGTTTTTCTGTTTGAAGTGTTTTATAGATAGTATATAATCAGGTTCTGTTGGTTTATTCAATGTGGCAATCTCTATACTTCAATTGGGGTATTAGACCATTCATATTTGATGATAATATTTATATGATTGGATTTAAACCTCCTTATATTAACCTTCATAATTCCAAACAGGAGCCTTTGACTCATCAGCTCTCAGCAATAGGCTAAGACTGTGTATAGTGAGGAGATATTAACATAGCAAAAGTTTATGCTAAAGGTCAGCTATACCGAACAGAGACAGTGGTCCCAAAATTCAATGTACTTGAAATACATGTACATTTAGCAATGCAAGAAAAAAAGTATAGAATGGGAGTAAAAATAATCAGAAGCCAAAGCATACTCAGTGAATTACCCAAACATCAATTTTCATCTGTCCACAGACACCTGTTACGAGAAGACCTTAAATGTCATCCAAGTAGTATATTGTGAAACAGGATTTGCATCTTATCTTAGAAATTTTCCATAATATTCTGAGAGCTTTGAATCTGAATCCTTTTCCTGTGTTTAAACTTTCTTATATGAACACACACACACATACACATACACAATGTGTGCATATCTTGGGAAGAATAGAACTAGGGAGATTATCACCATAGATAAATAAAACTCAGTAAGGTAAAAATAACTATACATAAGCTTAAAATAGCTCTACAATGCTATTTTTATGAAGGCAGTAAAAAATGATATTTTTGCAAATTTTTCCAAATAGATCAGGGGCTCCATTATTATCAATGAGGGGAATACCTCAATCACCAGGTGCTGGCAGTTGTGGTAAGAGATTTGTCTTAACAGATCTGTTATACCAGAAAACCAGTTAATTTATAAAGAACAGAGGTTCATTTCTTACAGTTCTGGAGATGAGGAGTCCATAATCAAGATACAGGGCCTTGTCCTGATAGAAGCACCTGGTAGCAAGAGTGATCCGAAAGCAAGAGCTCAAATTTGGAGGCTTTGGAATCAGATTTAACCCACTCATGAGGCTGGAGCCTTCCTGAGCTAAACGCCTGCATTTAGGCCCTACCTTTGAACAATTTTGCATTGGAAAATAGGTTTCTGATAAGTGGACTTTGGAGGGCATATTTAAAACACAAAAGGATCTTAGATAAGAAGGTAATGAATATTTTTAAGACACTGAAAATTTGCCCTATGGGAACAGAAATTTTTTTTTTAAAAATAGTCAGGATGTGAAGGGAGTCTTGCAATATCTTATGTTTGCACAGCACCAAATGTGGATTTAAAAAATTAAATTCCAGACACAGCATCAAACAATTCTAAACCCTATGATGTCACATAGCAGGAAGGATTGCTTTTTCAAGTGAATAGATTAGGCGTAAGGCAAGATATTACAGATAAAATCTATGATTTCTTTTTTACTTTGAATAGATACACTTTAAATCCTACTATTTAAGAAAAAGTAATAATGGTACTTCAGAAAAATTATCAGATATAATCATCCAGAAAATGTCCTTGCAGAAAAACAGAATTTGTGTGGGGAGGGTGGATGGACAGTGCAAATACCATACTGTTTCAATGAGAGAGAGAGAGAGAGAGAGAGGGAGAGATGGATATGCATGCTGGGTAGAGTCAGCCCTGACTGGCTCCATCCAGAAGCTGCCATCTTTTGGCAAAGTTACAAAGATGTCTTTGCACTGCAATGTGTAGCAGAAAAGCTAAGAGTTCTCTGTGAATCACCGTGGCGACAGTGATATAATCAAACACATTTGAAGGAGCAGCTTGCAGAAATGAGGAAAAATAAAAGTGGAGACTGTATCTTCCTTTGTTATTAAGTAGATAAAAACATGCACAGAATGGCATAGCCAATTAACTTCTCTTAATAAACAAAACTTTTTGAGAAGTTACAGGAAGACAGTGTCAAATAAAACAGAACCAGGGGCTGGAGCAGTGATTCAGCCTTTACAGTGCTTGCCTAGCATGCCCAAGTACAGGGATTCGGACCCCAGCACCATGTACCCGACTAAGTGTGGAGCAAAGAAAGCCTAAAGAAAATCGATTCCCTCTCTCTCTCTCTCTCTCCTCTCTCTCTCTCTCTCTCTCCCTTCTTAGTGTCATTTTTGCCCTGAACATTACACAGCCACAGGTCGCTTAGGACTCTCACTGTCTGTAACAAGTGCAGCCTCATCCAGTGCAGGCTGTAATCCCCATGTTGGTTCTTAGGGATTATAAGTCATAGTCACTACAGCTTACAAGAAGATGCCAGGCAAAGAAGTGCCATCAAAGGTAGGAGGCTCTTCAAGGACCTTGGAGTCACTAGGACTCTGAGGATGTTTCTCCCGTCACTGTCACTGTGGGGTTGGGAAGTAACTGAACAATACAGGCCTCACTCAGCACTACCCAAGTCCTGCTTCACTGCTCTCAATGCCGTTTCAGATCTGCCAAACTAGCAGCCTATCCCTAAATATACTATGGATAAGCTTTTGTGCTTCTTTGCCTTTGCCTTTATAGATACTGTTCCGTTCCTGAAAAGCACTTCTTTGCTTCATCTTTGAGGATTCAGCTCACACACAGGATCCTCTCTGACGATGCCGTCCTTCCCCCTACTCTCACCACTGGATTCTTCTGAGGTGTTTGGCCCTTTGTGCTTACATTTCACAGAAACTCATATTGCAATCATTGGCTTTCATAACAAGATTTTCCCTTTTAAAATCATTCTCTTTTTTTTTTTTAAGGAAAAAGAACAGTGAGAGAGAGAGAGAATCAATTTTTATTGAGTTTTTCACATGGCCTTCATTACTCAGACACTTAGCTGTGTATGTGGGTTGCTGGGGTTTGAACCCATGTACTTGCGCATGCCAGGCAAACACTGTAACCACTGAGCCACTACTCCAGCCCCTTAAAAGTAATTCTTATTTATCATATTTACCTGTATTGAATGCCTGCATCTTCCTACAAAGATCTTGAGGTGAATTATAGTAAAAGGCACTTAAATCAATTGTTTAAATGGAAATAGAAAACTAGAACCAAGGAAAAGAGGAATATAAGCTTGTCAAACTTAAAGAAAAACAAAGTTTTCCTGCTGAGGCTTCAAATATTTCTTTGAGCTTCTTGGAATCTGTTCTAAAAAGATTCTCACCAGAAAGAAGAAAAAATATTATTTTCCTTGTCCTTCAAGGGGAACAAAGTTATTCTTAGCAGGGAATTTTAAAATAAAATTCATTTTAAGAGACTATCTAGAAGACCCTATTCCATATAACGGGCAATTTTCTCAACATGGTGGGCACCAATGAATTGCAAATCATTATTTCTTATCTCTCTTCTTAGCATAAATGGTGCTTATAATATTAAAATGCAATTTAGTGTTGGTGATTCTGCAATAGTCTGAATCAAGATAAGCTAAACAAGTTACTGCTGGTAATTTAGTTTGCTACAAGGATAGAATTCCTATAGGGCCTATATTTAAATATAAGTTTTCCTAAGTACTTTTTTCACGTCTCTTAATAATAGAAGCCAGCTCCCACTAGACCTGCATTGCCCAACACTCTCTGTGAATTTCCCTAAAAAAAAAATGTGAAGGGAAAGTTGGAAAACAATTTGCGAAGCAAAATTTTAAACAAATTAGGTATTCTCAAAGAATAAAATTTACTAACATGCATCACAAGTCCTCAAGCAACAACTCAAACGTATGTGCCACCAAAAGAATCAGTTTTTCTTCATAAGCTCTGTTAACACCTTTGTTGAGCACACTCTGATAAACAAACACTGAACTAACTTCTATGCACATCAAAGAAGGAAGGTATCAAGCTTTTATCTATGTGCCTGACATCGTGGTACCTATTACCTCAAATAATAAAACTTTAAAAGACAACTGGAGGTTAGGAAGGAAAACTATTGTTTTATGTCCTGCCTCAAGCGTTCATAGAAAGCGCAAGTCATGCTGAGACCTCAGGATCCCAGACTGCTATACGGCCAGCCAGCCCACACTGTTAAAGTTCTTGCCGTGTCCTAGGCAGCCTTCCAAGTAATTTGCCTAAGATAACACATCTGATTTGCCCAACAACCCTGCTGTAGGTACTGGTACCTCCGTTTTACAGATGAAGACACCAATATAAGGAAGTTATGGGGCTCCTTCAAGGTGACACAACCATAATCTGGGAAGCTGCCTTTTGAATCTATGCAATCTAATTCCAAAGACTATGCTTTTAATGACTACACTAGAAACTAAGAAACACTTGGGCCAAGTGACAGGGTAAGTTGGCTTTAAAGGCTACAGCTGTAAAGACAATAAAAGTTCCAAAGGACAATGTCCAGCAGTAAAGGAAGTTTGTGCACAGTCCGCATTAGAGTCAACTGGAGACACAGGTCACAGGCAGGTCTGGAAACCAAAGATTTAGCACTCATTATTCCAGAAGATTGATCCCTTTATGGCTGCAGACACTGGAGTTGGAATCCTGTTCTGACATTTAGTAGCTAAGAGAAGCTTCCAATGGGCCTCATTTACCTCTTACATAAGATGGTGATAGCAATGTATCTCAAGGTTGGAAAAATGTATAAAGTGCTTTACTTAAGTAATTTTGTCTTGAAAAAAGCAGGCACTCATTGGAGCATGGCTTCATCAGTCTTCCCCATGACATTCTTGCTTCCATTATAAAGATGAGAAAAGTATGGACTCAAAAATATCAAATAACTTGGTCAAGGTCATATAACTTTTGAGTAGAAGAAAAGAGATTGTACCCTCCTCACTGGACTTCAAATCCAGTTTGCTAGCTTTCTGAACCACAAAAAAAGAATGATGCTAAAGTTTGTAGTCCATTTGATGCTCTAACTTAAAAGACATATAATATCAGTAAAGGACAAACTGAAAAAAATATATATACTAAGGAGACATCAGCAATCTCTGAGAGAAAGGAAAAGTTGAAGAGGTTCATAGATAAAAGAGAAAAATCTAGAGCTGATAGAGATTTCATGGTGATGATGAAAGATTTTCAGGAGCCCACCCAAAAGTCCTGTGAGATTCAGGGAGAATTCTGATGTAAAGTATGGTTTCTCTACTCCTGGTGTGGCTCTGTGTTTTTACACATGTGCATACACATTGATGCTCAGATTCAGAAGCCATTCATTATGTAAAATGATGGCACTTCAAGACATTAAAAAAAATCTTTAAATATATAGTAATAAATTAAAGTAGTCAAATGATTCTTTTTGCAAGAATTCATCACTCAGTTCCAATAACATTATTATGGTGTGAAGAAAAGTCAGGGACTTTTTCACTTGACCCAGGATTTCAAAAGTAGCTAAGGTTTTTTCCCCCCCTAAATATCTATCCATGCAAGTGCCACATAAAGGATTAATTTAAAAAGAAATATATTTTAATTCAGCCTGAAAGTTAGCCACTTCCCTTTATCCATATATTTCTAAACTGTCAACCTCCTGTCATTGCTCAGTAATCTAACCACACACTAGAATGCAGAACTGTTACCATAAAATGCATTTCTTGAGGCTGGAAATATTCAAGTAGAAAGTCATAATACTTTGAAAAATCTCTAGAGGACTTGGAAAATCCCTGAAGAAATCAACTGGGGACTCTTCTATATATTTCCAGGATCACATTCACAGAAAAAGGGAAGAAGGGACTGATAATTACAATTAACACACCTAAACTGGGCAACCAATATTTAAAAGGAACCAGATAGTTGAAATCAAATAAAATAGAATTAACAAATGTCTTTGGCTTTTCTTTTTCAAGTGTGATAAAGAAAGAGAAATCCTTAGCTTCAAAAAATGTGTAAATCTGGACTGGAGTGGTGGCTCAGCAGTTACAGTGCTTGCCTGTCATACGTGAGTAGATGATTTCAAACCCTAGCACCACATACAAAACAAAGCGTCGGAGAAACGAAAGTCACGTGAAAAACTAAATAAAAATTGCTTCTCTCTTTCTCTCTCTTCCTCTCTATCTCTTTCTCACTCTCCCTCTTTCTTTAAAAAAAATGTATAAACTGGGGCTAGAGTGCTAGCTCAGTGGTTGGAGCACTCGCCTGGCATGTGTGAGGACCCAAGTTCGAACACCAGCGTCATATAACACAACTAAGTGTCAGAGAAACAAAGGCCAGATTAAAAAAAAAAAAAAATATATATATATATATATATATATATAATTGATTCTCTCAGTCTCTGTCTCTCTCTCCTTCCCTGTCTTTAAAAAATGGCATAAATCATCTTTTAATTTCATGATGATAATGGCATATTTATAGAACCTAAGCAATTAAATGATATTGATCATTTCAGTAGTGCTGGCCACAAAATAACTTAGGTTTCAGTTAACTGTCTGTAAAATAAGTGATAGAAGATGAGAGGAGGTTGGCCCTCTAATATTATAGATTCATCATTTGATATTAACTGTGAGACAAAGAAGAACCTCTATGTAATTAACTGGTATCTAGATGAAAACACAAATAATCCCTAGAGAGAAACATTATAAAGTATTTATTGAAGATTTTCTATAGCCAAATCTAATTATCCTTAATTTTTTTGTAAAACTTGGTTTCAACGTGTAAAATTATTTATTAATATTCAACTCAACAAAAAATAAATATATAAATGAAAATTAAATCTTTTGCATTTTGCTAAATAAGATATATATTTTTCTTTTTGTAAATAAATTCTAACAGTTGGGATAATTTTTTCCTTGGCATCTTTATATGTTTCCATCTGTGAATACAAAAAACAATGAAAACATTCTAAAAAGAAAACTGTATTTGTCAAAGTACATACAAACAGATTATTAATATTAAGACAATCCAATCAATGCCTGCGATATTAGTGCCAATGAAATCATCAGCTTCATAAAACAGTCCTGTTAAAATGATTTACTCTTCTTGAGTTTCTTGAATGATGGTGGAAACAACTCCTACTCTCAGGAAACTCTGGGATGAACAGTGACAAAAGTGAGAATATTCATTCCAGATATTTCATCTGTAGCACACCTAAAGTGAGATCTGTTATCCTTTTTCCTTTTCTGTTTCGAGCCCATTGTACAAAATGGGACGAGAAAGAGGCAGGCAGAGCTCAGGTACAGACAGCACCACTCACTCTAGTCATGAGGTAACATATCCGAAGGGCAGTTTCCGAAGCTTGGCTCCCTCAAGGCTCCTGCAGCAGACACTCCTTCACACGGATCCCCATAATAGACAGGTATCTCTAAACCCTAAGCAACTATTGCATTCCAGGAGAAAGCGAAAGCTCCCCAGAATCCTTTTCTGCATAAATAGTCTTGCTATGATTAAAAAAAGTAAGAACACAGACTTTCAGTCAAACTTCTGGCCTTTGAATTCCAGCTTTGACATATTTGGTATAATTCCCCTCTTTAAACTTGATTTTGACAAATAGAAAGAATTGTGAAGAGGTGAGACAAAATCAAATGAAGTACTTCATAGACATGACATAATTTCTGCTACATAAGAACTTAGTAAAATTTTAGTTACTATTACTTATAAAACTAACATTTGCATGCAAATCCTACATCTTATTTTTATAAAATTTTTTTTAAAACTATAGCTATTAACGATGCTTGCAACATCCTTATGAGGTACAACTTATAGTCAAATTCCATTCACAGATAAGGAATCAAAAAATTTAAAAGGCTAACAGTCAACATTGAAACTTGGATTTTTTGACTCTACAACACCCAGCCTGTACTTCACAATCCTTAATTTCAAAGAAATAAATAACCTTGAGTTAGATAAATTAATTGCAATGGAAAACTCTCATTATGAAATTTCTGTCTTTCATTATCTGAAGCTATTTTATAATTGTGAAAATCATAAGTAATGGATAACAATACAGATATTGGGGGGAGGTACTGGGGATTGGATCCAGGGGCACTCCACCACTGAGGCACCTCCTCAGAGCTTTTCATTATTTAATTTGAGATAGGGGTCTCAGTAAGTTGCTTAGGGTCTTGCTAAGTTGCTTGGAGTCTCACTAATTTGCTAAGCCTGGCTTTCAGCTTCCATCCCCCTTCTTCAGAATATTGAGTCACTAGGATTACAGGGGTGCAGCATACACCTGGTCAGATGATTCTTATCCATAGATATGAAAACTGATTTTGACTTGGCAAAAAGGTCATTTTTGGGCCTATTAAATAAATTCAGGTAAGTATCCTGCCTGACTATTAATGTACCATTTCTTAGGATTCTCCTTTGAGCTAGTTGTAATATCTTACTAGTTTCCTCACTAATTAATGAGTTAAATAAAATCTCTGAAGTATTCATTTTACATTTGTGGAAGAGGGAGTCATGATTTTATTGTTTGTTTGTTTTTAATCACCCTTTAACACAGAAGAGATTTAGACCAGCTCTCATATCCTCCTAGGAACACAAAAGAAACCTCCCCAAGGAGTCTTCAGCCTGCAAATTTTGGTGGCAGAAAAATGAAGTGCTATATTAAATGTCGAACCTGATTCTCAAAGTGTGTAAACTGCTGTTAGTCACTTTAAGGAAGTTATATTAACGTGTACAAGTCCTAGGATGTTATGAAACAAATTTGCCTTTTGTTCCACAGGTTAAGAGGGACAGCAGCAAGGGAATCACAATAACTACTTGATGATGTCCCAGTGGTCCTCTCTCTTCCCCTCTTGCCTTTCAATTCCAACAGCATTTACACAAAACAGAGCAGTCACTGCCTCTGCATTCCTCTCTGGCATGATTCTTAATGGAGAACTGCACTCTTCCTCCCACAGAGCCTGTTCACATCTATCACTCAGAGTCACCTACTCTCAAGTCTAGCAGCCTGAATGCAAACAGAATAGAGCCTCTTCCATGAACTGGCTTTTGCTTTGAAAACCCAGGATAGAAATCACTGCACTCAAGTTTACAGTCCCACCCAGAGTGTTAGTGTTCCTTTCTCCCCTCAACCCCTCCAGGATCTGTTATTGTTCATATTCTTCATTTTTGCCACTCTGACTGGAGTGAGGTGGAATCTCAGTGAAGTTTTGATTTGCATTTCTCTGATTGCTAATGATGTAGAACATTTTCTCATGTATTTATTGGCTTTCTGGACTTCCTCTGTTGAGAAATTTCTATTTAGTTCCCTAGCCCATTTTTTGATTGGATTATTTGTGGGTTTGGTGTTCAGTTTTTTGAGTTCTTTGTATATTCTGAATATTAGTCCCCTGTTCGAAGTACAGCAGGTAATGATTTTCTCCCGTTCTGTAAGTTCTTTCTTGACACTCTTAATTCCTCAGCTGTGCAGACGCTTTTCAGTTTAATGGCATCCCACTCATTGATCCTTGTCTTTGATGGGACTGCAAATTTGTACAGCCTCTTTGGAAAACAGTATGGAGACTCCTCAAAATACTAGGGTGGATCCACCATACGACCCAGCTCGCTCTCTCTCTCTCTCTCTCTCGAGTATATTCCCAGAAAAACTAGGATCGGCATACTATAGAGACACAGCTACATCAATATTTATAGCGGGTCAATTTTCAATAGTTAAACTATGAAACCACCCCAGATGCCCCTCGCTGGATTAGTGGATCCAAAAATTGTGGTATATATACATAAAAAAGAGTTCTACTCTGCTGTTAGAAAGAACAGTATCATGGCTTTTTCAGCTTAATGGGTGGAAATGGAAACCATCATGCTTAGTGAAACAACCCAAACATAGAGACTTTAGGGTCAAATTTTTCTTTCATATATGGAAGCTAGAGTAAAACTTACAATAGGATGAAAAGTTATCTATGTTTAATTAATAAACTCATGAAGGTGAAATTTCACATAAGCTGGGGGAACCATAGCTATGAAGGCGAGGGGGGAAGGGAGGGAGGCTGGGAAGGAAGGGAGAGAAAAGGGGGGTTATCAATACAGCTGGGTACATTTGACTTCCATGAGAAGCCAAAAAATATTCAGGAAGTCAGAGAAACTCAGAAATTTCAATAATTAATATATATGTATATGATCATCTCTATCTATAACTTGGGATTATTACAGAGGAGACAAGAGGTTGGGAAACAGATGATGGTGGGGAGAACCTGGGCTAGGATCCGACTTGACTTGTCAATATCTATGTATGTATGAATATGTAGCAATGATTCCCTCCAAAATGTAAGACTGTGTCGAATAAATTTTTAAAAACTCACTGCACTCTTGGAACACAGCACTTCTCTTTCCAGCCTTGTAGGAGTCATAGAAGTCCCTCCTTCTGCCTGTCCCATGCTCTCCAAGTTATGTTCTGTCCACCTTCCAGGAGTGTGAAGCCCTTGTACTCATTTATAAGGTAGGGAAACAGATGGGCTAGCTTAATTTGCAAACACAACTAGTTATCTTATAAGTACAGATGGAGTAAGTAGCACAATTATTACCAAAGAACTGGGCTCTGAGGCTGCCAGATGGTTTGGTTAAAAAAAAAAAAATTCAAGGCTGCCTGCCAGATTCACAGCAGGGATTGTCCTTCTCCCCGGGGTATGGAAAACCATACAGAATTAAATCACCCTGATACTTGTCTACTACTCTGCTCCTCCACAAATATCAGCCTTCTCTGTGGCTGCAGAGGGAATAGAAGGAAGACCTGGGCTACCAGTTGGTCAGACTAACATATTAGTAAGTTTTCCAAATCTGAACATGGTATTTCTGGTGTTAAAAATCTCCCTTTTCAAAATAAGAGCTAAGATTTAAAAGGGGCATGCCAGTGCAAAGTGAGGAGATGCTATTCTTTGCTTTGGTTTGTTTGGTTGGCTGGTTCATTTCCTAAGTCCAAAGCTGGCATTCAGAACATTCCTTTCTTGGCAGTCTCCCTAAGGAGATGAGCTCTTACTATCTGACTCTACACAGGCTCAGCATCCATGGCTGTATCACTGGCAACTGAAGGTTAAGTTCACTCACAGTACAATATTAATTAGTCTGACAAAGTGAAGAGATATTCCGAAAGAGAAACCTAGTCTGCACAACCTCCAGATGGTTGATTAAGCAAGCTGAACCAGTGGCTAATTTCACCATTTCTAGAGGGGATGGGCTTCTTCATCCTGGACCAATTCTTCACTGTATCACATTCATTAATGGCCTCTGCCCACAGAACAGCAATATTCTTTCAGACTCTAACATAAGCACAGCTATCCCTTTGGGACAAGAGGCCAAAGAAAAGCAACAACACCTGCAGTTTGAGGAAAAATCCTGTGGATCATTAATTAATTCAAAGGGTTTTCTCGTTATTTGGTCTCCTCACCCCATCAAAACTCCATTCTCCTTCTGAGTTGATGTTGTTCCAGTAGATCACCTGAACTTCTCACGATCTCTATCAGCAAATGACCTCCCTGGCTTGCTCTCCCATATTCTTCATGCAGAAGGAAATTTATCTTCATTATCCTTCTTTATTTTCTATACTACTTATTGATTTCTAAATATTTTCCACAAAGAAGACAGATACAGGGAAAATGAAGAAGTCAATCAAGATGTCTAAAAGGATTTTTATAAATTTATGAAAGTGAATAAAGCTGTAAAAGTAGCAGCTTGTGGGAAAGAAAAATGTCATTTAATTCTAAAAACTTCCTTTAAATATGAAAGTCATAGTCTGGTCAACTTAGCGCATTTTAGCACAGAGCATGTACCACAGATACGATGTTTAGCTTGAAGGCAGTGAGGACATGGGAATGTCTTAACTATACACACTAAGAAGGAAAAGAACAGGATTCTACAGAATAGCAGACTTCTAATCTAGATTGAAAGGACAGTAAAGCATCTTAAGGGAAATGACCTGACATGAAAAAAAATCTACAAAGGCCCAAGGTAAAAGCTGAATGGACACAAGAAATCAATAATTGAAAGGGATGTATGGTTTAAGAAGCCAATGGGAGTTTGAAACCATTTATGCATTTACTCAACAAATATTTATTAAGTGCATTCTATATGCCATGTACTGTTCTAGGTACTGAAGATTCAGAATTGAACAAAACATAAAAATCCATGCTCTGGTTGAGTTCAAGTTTAATGGTAAGAGGCAGAAAATAAACAATATAAATTAGTAAATTATGTAGAAAATAATGCTAAGGAGAGAAATGGATTGTAGGGGATAAAAGGAGTATGGGACACAGTGTTGAATAGGGTGACTGGGGGTGTCTCATTGAGAAAGAGCACTTTGAGCAAAACGTAAAGAAGATGAGGTAGTTAATAAGGGAAACGTGAGGAAAGATCTCCAAGTCAAGAGAAACAACAAATGCCTAGACTGCAAAGTGGGAGTAGATCCTTGGTGTCCTAGGAAGCAAAAAAGCCAGAGAGCTAAAGAAGGTGCACAAGGCAGAGAAGGGATGGAGTTAGGGAGGGAATGGGAGCTAGATCATACAAAGCCTTACAGCCCATTGTAAGAGTGCCATTCTTTTAGTGAAATGGAAAGTCATTGGAGAGTTCTGCCTATGTCTGAGCATATGAGTGAAATGATCTGACTTACACTTAAAAAATAGTTTAGTTCTGTGTTAAGAGAATGGATTGTAGTTATAAATTGAGAGCAATTAGGAGATTATTGCAATATTGCAAATTGATGATAACTTGGATATGGGTAGTAGTAAAAGGGTTCATGAAAACTACACATATTTTAAAATATGACTTTCTGACAGGATGACTGTATATTGTGAAGAAAAGAGAAAAGTTAATAATGATCTCAAGTTGGCTTTCTTCTCCCTAAACAATTGGGGGTTGCCACTTGAAGAACAGAATTGCAATACACTGAGTTGGAGGTGACCTATTTGGAAATAGTTTAAAAACGAAGATCAATATTAGACATGTCCACGTTTGTTAAGACAAGTAATTGCCCAATAAATGTTAGAATGACAGTTAATAAAGGAATGAAGAATTGACGTTCAGATCTGTAAGGAAGTGAAGGTACACCCAGAGGAGAACCTGATTCTAGGGACACTCCAAGAAAGCCCAGAAAAGAATGTTGGCTATGAGCCAACATAGATGATAAGAGAAGAATCAGGAAGTATGTTGTACTAGAAGCAAAGTGGACAGAGAGTTGGTGAAAGCCTACCCTGTTGTGTCAAACTAATCAAGTAAGATGAAGACTGAGAGCCAATCACTGTTTTCAGCAACATGGAGATGATGTTTTACTATAGGAGAATGATTTTGTTAATGATGAGTGCAAAAATCTGAATGAGATGATGAGGTAAATGTAGAAATAATGGAAGGAAAATTATAGACAGAAAGTCTAGAGATCTCTTCTAAGAAGTAGTCTTATGAATGTGGATTGGAAGAGTGGAACTGCAGATAGAGAAAAAAAAGATGGGGACAAAAATAACATTAATGTAGACTAATTAGAATGAACCAGTTAAATAAAATAAATTGATTAGCTAGATAGACAATTAAGAATTGATAGAATAATGTCCTTAAATATAGGGTTTGGGTAGTCAATGGTGCTTCAGTGAAGAGTAATATTCTAAACACTCATGAATATTGAACATCAAGCTCAAGTGTACAAAAACTCTAAAGTTACATAGCCTTCTCCCTATATCCTCACAGTTTAATGACTCTCTTGACACTTAAGGCTCACCTCTTCAATCAAGCCATCTTTATTTACAATATGAGTTTTGCTAAAACCCTGCCACTCATAGTATTAAATTTATGTTGTTTTAAAATGATCAAAACTGAGTCCAAGTTCCAAATAATTAATTATTTAGCATTTGCATTGTCTCTTGTCAGTAGAAAACTGATTGAATAGTGTTTTTTTTAATTCCTTGGCCAACCAAGAAAGTAAATTAAATTAAATGTACTGACTTAATCTATTTGGAAAAAATCTAATTTTCCAAATGAATAGATTAACTTACATTTTTGAAAGTTTGGCAACTAGATACTGTGACTGGCCCTCCCACTGAAAGCAACTAAAAGTGTTGGATGAAAGATATTTTAAATCTTTTAATGTGTCAATGAGCTAGCAAATAAGAAATGCTCAGAAATAACTAAGAAATGAGTAAAAACAGTCAAGCTGAGCTAATGAACTTGAGTTTTATTTTTTATTGACATGGAAATTGGAACACAAAGCTTGGAAATAATCTATAATGTCAAATCTGCAAAAGACCACCCCAGGTAAACCAGGGATCCTCATGTGAACAGAGGATTTCTAGAGAAAGGAGAACTAGAAATTACCACCGCCCCCTCTCCAGCTCTGGGTCTTGTCAAGAAATGCTTTTCTTTAAATTTGGCACTGAATGGAAATGAGATAAATAGTTCCTTTGATAATATGAAATCTCAAACTAGTCATTGCTTGACTTCATGGACTGAGATCACATTATGGATGGTCTAAAAACGTTCAAGACAAAAACTAATTGTAAGTGTGGCCATATTTTTGGCATCTTCAGGTACCAGAAATAAGCAAATATGTATCTTCTTTGGAAGAACAAATCTTGATCACAGACTTCAAAAAATACCAGGAATAAAGTTCTAAGAAATGTGCTCGTCGTCTTAAATTGTCAGACATGAACTAAGACACCATGGTAAAGAATCAACAAAAACAAGACAACAGAATAAAGCCCCCCAAAACCTAAATTGGAGCCAACAAATATAGAACTTAAGCTATATCTTTAAAATAATATAGTGAACAGTAAATATCAAAAAAAAAGTGGAGGTGGCTGGAGCAGTGCCTCGGCGGTTACGGCACTTGTCTGGCATGCACAAATACACAGGTTCCAACCCCAGAACTACATACACAATGATGTGCTGAGGCAACAAAGGCCACATGAAAACTAAATAAAATTGACTCTCTCTCTCTCTCTCTCTCTCTCTCTCTCTCTCTCATTGTCCTTCTCTCTCCATTATGCTCAATGGAGAAAGACTGATACTGTTTCCACTGAATTCAGGAATAAGACAAGGTTGTCCACTTTCACCACTCTTATTCACTATAGTCCTTGAAACCCTTGCCAGAGCTATCAAGCAAGAGAAGAAAATCAAAGGAATTTGAACATTTGCTGATGACATGATCCTATACCTAGAAGACCCAAAAAGCTCAACCAGAAGACTTCTAGAGCTTATAAATGATTTCAGCAAAGTGGCTGGCTATAAGATCAACACCAATAAATCATTAGCTTTCCTATACTCCAGCAACAAGTCTGCAGAAGAAGAAATTAGGAAATCTGTCCCATTCACCATCTCCTCCAAAAAACAAAATACTTGGGCATCAACCTTACAAAGGATATTAAGGACCTCCATAATGAAAACTATCAAACTTTAAAAAAAGAAATTGCCAAAGATCCGAGTAGATGGAAAAATATTCCATGTTCATGGTTAGGCAGAATCAATATAATCAAAATGGCCATTCTACCCAAAGCCTTATACAGATTTAATGCAATCACCATCAAGACATCAATGTCATTCTTCACAGATATAGAAAAAGCAATTCTCAAATTTGTATGGAATAACAGAAGACCCAGAATAGCCAAAACATTACTCAGCAAGAAGGGGGAAGCAGGTGTATCTAAATTCCTGACCTGAAATTAGGGCTATAGTAACAAAAACAGCATGTTATTGGTATCAGAATAGAATTGAAGACCAATAGAATAGAATAGAAGATCCTGAGACAAACCCTCATACCTTCAACTATCTGATATTTGATAAAGGGGGCAAAAACATAGTGTGGAAGAAGGAAAGCCTGTTTAATAAGTGGTGTTGGACAAATTGGACAGCCATATGTAGACAACTGAAATTGGATCCTTACTTTTCACTCTGCACAAAAAAAAAATCAAAATGGTTCACAGATCTGGATATTAAACCAGCAACTTTATAATTGCTTGAAAAAAGAAGTAGGATCAACACTATATGACATAGGGGTCGACTCTGCTTTCCTTAACAAGACTCCCATGGCACAAGCAGTTAAGTCAAGAATAAATTAATGGGATGCAATTAAAATAAAAAGCTTTTGCACAACTAAAGATTTAGTCAAGGGTGTCAAAAGAACCTACAGAATGAGAGAAAATATTTGCCTGCTACACCTCAGACAGAGGGCTAATATCCAGAATATACAAAGAACTCAAAAAACTGAACACCAAAACCATAAATAATCCAATCAATAAATGGGCTATGGAACTAAAAAGAAATTTCTCAATGGAGGAAGTCCAAAAAGCCCATAAACATATGAGAAAATGCTCTACATCACTAGCAATAAGAGAAATGCAAATCCAGATAAGATGTAATGCTATACAACATAATCCTTTTTTAGAGATATTGTGGGAAGGGGAAGGGAGGGATAAGGGTGGGTAATTGGGAGGGGCACTCCTGGGGGTAATTGTAACATCCAGAATCTACACACATTTTATATTATTTTGTTAAAAACTTGTATGGTTGTTCAAAAATTTTAAAAAAAATTTAAAAATAAAAAAACTTCACTGAGATTCCACCTCACTCCTGTCAGAGTGGCAAAAATGAAGAACATGAACAATGACAGATTCTTGGAGGGGCTGTGCGGAAAGAGGAACACTGTCACATTGCTGGTGTGACTACAAACTGGTGCAGCCACTCTGGAAAGCAGTGTGGAGACTCCTAAAAAAATTAGAGCTGGAACCACCTTATGATCCATCTATCCCAACCCTGGGCATTTTTCAAAAAGAGCTAGTATTGGCATATTATAGAGATACAGCTTCATCAATGTTTATAGCAGCTCAATTTACTATAGCTAAATTATGGAACCAAAGAATATGCCCCTCACTTGGCGAGTGGATTCAAAAACTTTAGTACATATATATAATGGAATTCTACTTGGTTATTAGAGAAAATGATATGGCATTTACAGCCAAATAGATGGAGATGGAAAAAATTATACTATGTGAAATATCCCAAACTCAGAGACTTAAAGGCTGAATGTTTTCTCTCATTTGTGAAAGCTAGAATACAATCAGAAACAGTATGATAGATGGCTAAGCTAATAATAACCTCAACAATACTAATTTTTACACGAACAAGGGGAACCTAACCTAGGATGTTGGGGGACATAGGGATGGGGGCAGGCAGTGGGGGAGGGAATAGAAATGATATCAAAGAGACAGGAGGGAGGGATAATGGGAGAATCAACTCAGTGGGGAACGTTTGACTTCCATGACAAGTCCAATTAACATGGGGGTTTGATAGGGGGAAACATGGAACCATGGAGAACCCAAGGGGGAAAACCATGGAATGGCATCAGCCTTGGCTTGCTCTATCATTATACATTTGGTCTTGATTGTTTGATAATGATTCCCTCCTAAATGTAAGACCATATTTAATGAATTTTTTAAAAGAGGGGTGGGGATGAGGCTCAGTGGTTAAGTGCCCTGGGTTCAGTCCCTGTTAAAAAAAAAAAGATTAGATTATAACAAGGCATAAGATTATAAATTGGTAAAGTGTGGAAAATATTGTGTTTCCTTGAAAGGTTAAAAATAAAACTACCATTTGATCTAGAAAAAAAAAAAAAAGACCAGGACAGTGTCTTAAATACTCTGAAGAGTCCTCTAACTACAAAACAATCTGTGTGTGCGTAAAATGCAGCTTTGATGCATTCCAGGTATGCAGTAATAGGCGAAATTCCAAATCAAAATCACTGTCCAAAAATAGAGTTATAAAAAAATAATGAGTACACAGAGAATGTGGAGTAACTACGAGGGTGACTGCCGACTATTAAAGACTGAGCTCTAAGATAGGAGCAAGTTGATGGAGCTGACTCTGTGTCTTGGGAACTATGGACAATGGAGAAAACTAAAGATCAAAACAGTAGGTCCCAGTTGTTGAATGAAACAAACGTTAAGCCTCTGAATGGAGTAATAATTCCAGTTTTCTCTCTTCATTAAATTGAAATCAGCTAAGAATAAACTCAAAATCAAATACCAAATAAATATATAAATGATATAAAAAGGTAATAAAACAACAATCATCAAATTTAGATCTTAGACACAAAATATTTGATAACTATGTTTTAGATATTTAAAGAGTGGAATAAAAACAATGAATAGACAATAAGAGACTATCCCAAATAATTAGATAGATTTAAAAGGTAACATCCAGAACTTTATGAAAAGAAAAATACATAGCCGATAATTTCTTTATTATAATGGACAGTACGAAAGAGTACACTTTCTAAAACTGAAGAGAAAATCAGAAGCAGTACAACTTAAATAATGTAACAGGGGCTGGAGCAGTGGCTTAGTGGTTGGAGCGCTTGCGTGGCATGCACAAGGACCCAAGTTCAAACACCAGCAGCACATACCCAAATAGGTGTAAGAAAAATAAAGACCAGATGAATAAACAAAATTAATTATCTCTCTCTCTCTCTTTCTCTCTTTCTCTCTCTCCTAAAAAAAAAAAGAATGCAACATGAATAGGCGGTAGAAAGTTTTAGAGATTGAGAGGCATGGAATATAAAAGAAAAGGCTAATGTGAAGCTAATTGTAGTACTGAAAAGAAAGACTAGAGAAAATATAGAAGACACAATATATGGAGAGATAATGGCTTAGAACTTTCTAGAAATGCTGGGTGGATGGCACACAACTGTATTCCCAGAAACTCAGGAGGCTAGGGCAGGAAGATCACAAGTTCAAAGCCAGCCTCAGCAACTTAATGAGACCCATCTGAAAAAATTACAAAGGATTTGAGATGCTGTGAAATGGTAAAGCAACAATGGTTTCAATCTCCTGTTCCAAAAATAAGAAATTAAAAGAACTTTTTAGAACTGACAAAAGGCTTGAATTCCTGATACATAAAACATGAACTATAGCATGAAGAATAAGGAGAAATCCACACATGGAAACATTGTTCTGAAGCTGCAGAAAACCTGAAATCAAAAAGAAGTTAGTAAGAGGAGTGTAAAAAAAAACTAAACAGAAGACAGTTCACCTGGAAAGGAAGAAAATTAGACTGATATGTTTCTCAATATCAACATGCAAATCAAAAATAGCAAAACAATATATTCAAATTTCTGAGAGAAAATATTTATTAAACCTTACCTTTGTAATCACAAAATCATTGTAATTTTTAAAACTGAGGACAAAATAAATCCAATAGATGGTTAAAAATGCATTTTTAGCAGCATTCCTATGTTACAAGAATTCTAAAGGGTGAATTTCAGTAAAAAATAAATTATCCCAAAAAGAAAACAGGAGTTTCAAGAACAGAAACATTTATAAGCTTGTATATAGGAGAGCTAAAATACTAAAGTATGAGTCTGTGAGATAAAGCATGCATATAAAAGGTTCAAGGAAAACCACTGAACAGTGAGTTTCTGCTATGGAATTCCATACCAGTAGGCTGTGGAGGAATGCACCAGAGAAATAAGTAACCAGTGACAACAAATCTCAGTCAGTGACACAGGAAGAGGGCAACCTGTGGGAGGGCTACAAGTAGAATCTCTCCATGAAGTAGGATGCCAATGGCTGGACAAGTGCCTTTTTGTGAGGTTGGTGAATGGCAAAATTTTGCTGAAACTGGTTAGTAGACAAAAAAGGGAAACTAGAGACTCAGAGGCTTGGATACTTTAAGCAAGGAAGAAAAGCCATATAGGGGTCAAGGAGCTCCAGCTGCAAGGACCACCATTCCACAGTTGCTGTGCTGAACTGGCAAAAAATTAGAGAAGAATACACACAAATACAGGAAGGACAAATTGGCATGGAGAATCCTGTTATCAGAAGGGCTCCTGCTCCTCAGCTGAACTCAGAGAACACATTAGTGCACACAACTTAGATGTGCCACCTTGCATGAAAATCAAATCAAAATGGATCAAGGAACTAGGAATTAAACCAGCTACTTTGCAACTGCTGGGAGATACGTTAGGACCAATGCTCCAGCATTTGGCAAATACTCCAGTAAGCAAATACTTTCTCAACATGTCTCCTAAAGTGAAAGAAGTAAAATCAAAAATCTGTGAGTGGGATGTCATAAAGCTAAAAAGCTTTTGCACAGCCAAGAAAATGATCAAAATTGTCAAGAGACTTCGTACAGAATGAGAGAAAATCATGGCCTGTGATTCTTCTGACATGGAACTAATATCCAGAATCTACAAAATCCTCAAAAATCTCAACCTCAAAAACACTAACAACCCAGTCAATAAATGGGCCAAAGAAACTTCTCAACAGAGAACATTGAACAAGTCAATGAATACATGAGAAAGTGCTCTAAATCACTAGTAATCAGAGAAATTCAAATCAAAACTACATTAAGATTTCATCTGGCAGTCAGATCAGCAAAAATAAAGAATATAAATAATAATAGATGCTGGATGGGTTGCAGAGAGATAGGAACACTAGCACACTCTTGGTGGATCTGCAGACTAGTACAGCCCCTCTGGAAAGCAATGTGGAGAATCCTCAAAACATTAAGGATGAACCAGCTATCCCTCTCCTGGGTATTTTTCCAGGGGAGTTGGAATCAGCACATTATAGCGACACAGCAATATCCATGTTCATAGCAGCTCAATTTACAATAGCCAAATTATGGAACTAACCCAAATGCCCCTCAATGGATAAATGGATCTAAAAATTGTGGTACGTGAATATATATATATACCACAGAGTTCTACTCAGCAATTAGAAACAATGATATTGCACCCTTTGAAGGTAAATGGATGGCGATGAAAGAAATCATGTTGAGCAAAGTTAGCCTAATCCAGAAATTCAAGGGTCAAATGTCTTTACTCATCTGTGGAGGCTTGAGCTAGACCCAGGCCTGTGTGAAAGGTGGTCAACCCTCAAGTATTTAACCCAGCAAAGGTGTAGTAACACATAACCTAGGGCATTCATAGAGATGTATTGGGAAGGAGGGGGGAGGGGTGCAGGTGGGGAGGCATAAGGGCAGGAGAATAAGGTGAGATCTAGGGCATAAATTTAGTTTAAGAATATATACATATCATATTGTTACTTTGGATGCATTTTGATTATACAATAACTAAATTTTTTAATTAAAAAATGTTGATATAATCCCATGTATCCTATCATACTACAACAGTATGGTCCCAACAATTAAGAACAAGAAAAATAACAGAAAATGCATAAATACATGGAGATTGAATAATACTCCCTTAAATGAAGAATGGACTAAAGAGGAAATGAGAACAGAAATTATTGAATTCTTGGAAATGAATGAAAATAAAGACACAAGGGACAATATGACAAAAGGGACAATGTGAAAGCACTTTTTTAAGAGAGAGAGAGAGGAAGGGAGAAAAAGATAATAAATTTTAGCTATTTTTTCATTTGGCCTTTGCTTCTCCAACACTTATTTATGTACGTGGGGCTGGGTTTTGAACCTGGGTCCTCATGCATGCAAGGCAAGTGCTAAAATCACTGAATCACCACTCCAGCCCTGAAAGCATCCTCAAGAGGTAAATTTATAGCGCAGAATGCCTTCATCAAAAATCAGGAGATAGCCCAAATAGATAAATATATGCTATACCTCAAATCTTTATAAAAAGAGCAATCAATCTTCAAACCAGCAGAAGACAGGAAATAACCAAGATCATAATCAAAATCAATGAAATCGAGAACAAAAAAAAGTACAAAGAATCAATGAAATAAAGAATTGGTTATTCAAAAAATTAATAAAATTGACAGACCTCTAGCCAATCTCACCAAAAGAAACAATGAAATGAAACAAATCAACAAAATCAGAAACAAAAATGGAGACATCACCACTGACTCATCTGAATCCCAGAGGATTGTCAGAAACTATTTTGAAAAACTGCACTTCTCTAAGTTGGAGAATCTGGAGGATAAGGACAAATACCTAGCCAAATATGAAATTACCAAACTGACACATGAAAATATTGAAATTCTCATAAGACCAATATCAGTTAGCTGAATTGAAACAGCAATCAAAGCCATTCCAAAAAAGAAAAGCTCAGGACCTGATGGATTCTCAGCTGAGTTCCACCAGACCTTTAGAGAAGAAGTAACACCTCTCTTTAGTAAGCTATTATATAAAATTGAAAGGAATGGAACTGTCCCAAACACTTTTTTATGAGGGAAAAACAATGCTGATACCAAAACCCAACAAAGACACATCAAGAAAAGAAAACTACAGACCAATGTCCCTGATGAACATCGACACAAAAATACTTAACAAAAACACATCAAAAGATAATACATCATGATCAAGTGGGTTTAGATGCAGGAATGGTTCAGCACACACAAATCAAAAAATGTGGTTCATCACTTAAACAGAATTAAAGACAAAAACCATATGATTATCTCATTTGATGCAGAAAAAGCCTTTGACAAAATCTAACACCCATTTATGCTCAAAACTCTTGAGAAAATAGGGATCAATGGAACTTATCTTAATTTCGTCAAGGCCATTTATGATAAACCACAGTCAACATTATATTTAATGGAGAAAAAATTGAAAGCATTCCCACTAAACTCAGGAACAAGACAATACTGTCCACTCTCACCACTCTTACTCAATTTAGTCCTTAAAATTCTAGCCAGAGTAAATTTACAACAGAATGAAATCAGAGGGATTCAAACAGGAAAAGAGTAAGTTAAACTATCTTTATTTGCCACTATAATTTTAGACTTAGAAGACTCAAAAAACTCTTATCAGAAGGCTCCTATAGCTTATAAATGAATTCAGCAAGTGGCAGGATACAAAATCAGCACCCATAAATCAATACCTTTTCTATACTCCAACAGCAATTCTGCTGAAGAAGAAATCATGAAATCTTTCCCATCACAATAACCTAAAACTAAAAAATGTGAGAATTAATCTAACAAAGGAGTAAAAGAACTTAACAATGAAAAACATCAAACATTGAAAAGAGAAATTGAAGAAGACCTGAGAAAATGGAAAGACATCCCATGTTCTTGGTTAAGCAGAATCCATATATTTAAAATGGCCATTCTGCCAAAAGTGTTGTGCAGATTCAACACAATCCCCATCAAAATACCAATGTCATTCTTCACAGATATAGAAAAATCAATTCTCAAATTGGAAAAATAATAAACACAGAATAGCCAAAGCACTACTAAGCAAAAAATTAACAGATAAGAGAGATCACAATACCTGACCTGAAATTATACTATAGAGCTGTAGTAACAAAAACAGCATGGTATTATTATCATAGCAAGCAGGAAGACCACCAGAATAGAATAGAAGACACTGAGACTAATTCACAAATATTTAACCCTCTGATATTTGGCATAGTGGGCAAAAAATAGCTTGGAAGAAAGAGCCTGTTCAACAAATGGAGCTGAATAAACTGAATAGCCACATGCAGACAACTGAAATTAGATACTTATTGCTCACCCTGCACAAAAACCAAATCAAAATGGATCAAAGAACTAGGAATTAAACCAGCCACCATACAATTATTAGAAGGAAAAATAGGATCAACACTCCATGATATTGATATAGGCACCTTATTCCTTAATAAGACTCCCATAGTGCAAAAATTAAAGTCAAGAATTAATGAGTGGGATGTCATTAAACTGAAAAGCTTCTGCATAGCTAAGGAATTAGTTAAGGGCATCAAAACAGAACCTACATACTGGGAAAAATCATGGCCTGCTACCTCTCTGACAGGGGTATGTTATCTAGAATACGCAAAGAACTCAAAAAACTTAATACCAAAAACACAAACACTGCAATCAATTAATGAGCTATGGAACTAAACAGAAACTTCTCAACAGATGAAGTTCAAAAAGCCAAAAGATTCATAAGAAAGTGTTCTACAACACTAGCAATCAGAGAAATGCCAATCAAAACTGCACTGTGATTCCACTTCACATCAGTCAGATTGGCAATAATGAATAACATGAACAATAACATGCTGGAGAGGTAGTGGGAAGAAAGGAACACTAACACTGTTGGTGAGACTGCAAACTGGTACAGCCACTCTAGAAAGCAGTGTGGAGACTCCTCAAACAACTAAGGATCAAACCACAATATGACCCAACTATCCCATTCCTGGGTATGTTCCCAGAAGAACTAGAATCAGCTTATTTCAGAAACATAGCTACATCAACGTTTAAAGAAGCTCAATTTTACAATAGCAAAATTATATAAACAACCTAGATGCCCTTCACTGGATGAATGGATCCAAAACCTGTGGTAAATGTGTACAAATGAGTTCTTCTCAGCTAATAGAAAGAATGATATCATGGCTTTTGCAGGTAAATGGATGGAAATGGGAAAAAATCATGCTGAGTGAAACAAGTCAAACCCAGAGACTTCAGGATCAAATGTTTTCTCTCATTTGCAGAAGCTAGAGTAAAACCCAAGATAGGATGAAAGTTAGTCCAGTTTACTTAATAGACCCACCAAATCCGAAGTAACACATAAGCTATGGGGACTATAGCTATGAAGGAGGAAGAGAAGAGAAAGGGAGAGAGGAGTGATAGGGTAAAAGGGGGGTGTTCAACACTGTAGAGTACACTTGACTTCCAAATATACCCAAGCAGGGGATTAAATCTAGTAATTTCAATGCTTAAATTATATGTATATATCATTTATATCTATAACTCAGGGGAATTACAGAGGAGTCATGAAATTGGGAGTGGGGCAAATGGGGGAGATCCTGGACAAGGGTCAGGTTTAAGCAACTCTGTCAATCTGTGTGCATGTATGACTGTGAATCTGTGAATCCCTTCATTACACAAGAGCACCACGTCCACAGTGAAGTACTGGAGCAACGAAAGCCACATGAAAAGCTAAATGAAATTGATTGTTTCTCTCTCTCACACTGGTCCCTCTCTCTCTTCAAAAAAAAAAAAAACTTTAAAAACAACTGAGCAGAAATGAAAATATGACCCTGAAAGAAAAAAAATATGTTACTGAGAAACATGTAGATTTAGATAGTTACGTAAGTAAAGTAGAATGTATAAAAGAAGAGAAAAGGAACTGTTTGGCTGTTTGAGCTATTAATAAAGGATAATGTAGGCCAAAAGTAAACAATGAAAGATGATACTACAGACTTTATTGATTTTACCTATTCTGCAGAATAGTTGAATCAAAGACATTTAGGACATTTGCTAAAAAGTATTTTTAATTAATAAAAAAATCAGGCTAATCACAATTAACTACCAATCTACACATAATGGTAACACTAAAGATAAGCAGCCATACAAGAACAAAACTGATTTTATAAAGGTTCTGAACTAACATACTTGAGTAAATATTGTTTGCTACAAAACAGTTATAACTAATGTAAAGAATAATGAAATAAAAACGCTGCAGATTTCAGCTTTTGGCAATAGTTGAATAGATCGTAACAAACAAAACTTCCCACCACCAACAACAATAAATTCTTGGCTAAATATATTTTTTTAAAAATCCAGCTGCCAAAGGTACTCAGTTCCATCACTGTAAATGGAGATGTTAAAAAATCAAAAACAATATACAGTCTTAAACAAAGAACCAAGAAGGTGATGTACACAGAGAGTACTCTAGTCCACAGAATTGTTAGACACTTTTGTTTATTAGAAGTATATAGAGATACACTTGAGGGGAAAACATTATCAAAACAGTAGCAATCAATGTATATAAACTTTGTTATCCAGGGGAAATGTCAAAACATGGATGACCACCTTGGGTTTTTCCTGTTGCAGTTTCCCCCAGAAGAACTCATGCGTTAAATGCGTAGCTTGTGGAGGAAGGACATCGGCTTCTGGGATGGTTCCCCCATCATTTTAAAGGGATATTTAGATGAAAACATATACAAAATAAAGTCAATTCAATACTTAATATCAAAGACTTTCCACACATTAAGCATTGTGAGAATATACCAAATTAAATGTTACACTGCTTCTGCCCTCAAGCAGCTTATGGCTAGACATTTTTCAGATAACTAATCAGTCCTATCTATAAGAAACAGAAAATTCTGTGAGCTGTCAGACACTGCAATCAAGCAAGAGTTGGAGAGAAAAACATTTGGGGTAGGTCTTAAGGAAGAGAACTTTGAGATTTTGCAGAGAAAAGTGGAGAGGACTTGTGGAAGGAAGGACCAGCACAGGAAAAGTGACAAGGCAGAACACAGTTGGGACATTGAGAACAGTGTGCAGTGGGACAGAATATCTAGAGGTGAGGTCAAG
Source organism: Aplodontia rufa (assembly GCA_004027875.1). Lineage (NCBI taxonomy): Eukaryota > Metazoa > Chordata > Mammalia > Rodentia > Aplodontiidae > Aplodontia > Aplodontia rufa. The sequence goes on from PVKS010003666.1 coordinate 87,563, forward strand.
TGGGTGTAGGTAGCAGGAAATTGTCTTTAAAAAGTGATCTGAGGCCATATCACAAAGAGCTTGTGAATTCTAGTAACAACAAAATGACCAAGATGTCCTATTCTTAAAAACATAGCATGTTTTAAAATTAACAGCTCGAAGAGAATCTTTAATTAATACCATTTCCAAGGAACTCTGACTCTCTGACTGGAATAGGTAATAAAGCAGCTATGATTTAAGTAAGGATATAAAAGAAAACTTTGTGTCCTAAGACCGAGACTATATAAAATATGCAGTCTAGTGACGAGTGAGGTTAGAAAGAAAGAGCTACATAAATAAAGAGGAAAATAGAAGAAAGATAATAAATGGGAGGCATGAACTAGAGGGCTCACACCTCATCCAGAATGTTTACCAGAAACATCAGACAAAAGAGAAATACTGTCAACTCATTCCTAAGGGCAAAGATCTGGGGAGCGTATGATAGGATTACATATCACATGCTTTATTTCTATTAGAAGTGAGTGTGGAAATAGGGAAAGAAAGAAAGAGAGGGAAAAATTCCAGCGTGCCAGGAAACAAATTATTCCTCAAAAAATAATCCAGTAACTATGTGGGAAGAATCTGTTTCAGGAGGCTTACGAAGTGTGCAACTGACATCAACCAAATAGTCTAAATCATCAACAGCTGTGTTTTCAGGCTGCAGATCTGATTTCTGAATGTAAAAGTCTATAGTATTGGGGCTAGAGAGGTAACTCACAGGTTCTGGCACTTGCCTGCCATGTACAAGGACGCAGGTTCAAACCCCAGCACCACATACACAATGAAGTGTCAGAGCAACGAAAGCCACATGATAAACTAAATAAAATGGATTCTCTCTCTCTCTCTCTCTCTCTCTCTCTTAAAAAGAAAAACTACAGTATTATTGTTTGGTGTGGTGTAAGGTGGATCTGCATATTAACTATTGATGATTCGGTCTCTTTTCTATTTTTACGCCATTAGGAAGGAAGGTGTGCCTTCTATAAGGAACCTCAGGAAGTTTGTTTTTACACACACACACAAACACACACACATTGTTCTGGGAGTGTGGCTGCCACTGAAGGGGAAGTAATGACAAGCACAGCACACCTTGTCTAATGGGGTTACCTCAGGGGAGACTGAAGATAATCCAATGACGCTGTCTGTTGAACACAGCCCAGGCACCTTCATGGTGGCATGATGCTCGGTTTCTCCATTACCAGACAGCAGCAGGGATCAGGGGAAGCAGGGGGTCTGGTTAGAAAGGCTGGTGGTTACCGTGCTTGCCTGGCATGCACAAGTACGCAAGTTCAAACCCCAGCACCACATTCACAACCAAGTGTCAAAGTGATGAAAGCCATGTGAAAAACTCAATAAAAATTGATTCTCTCTGTCTCTTTCTTTCTCTCTCACTGTCTTTCTCTCTTTAAAAAAAAATTTAAAAAAGAAAGGTTGGCCAATCTTCCTTTCCCCTGTTAAGTGCCTTCCCTTTAACGTAGATATTTTTGAATCTTCACGGATGTCAAATAAGGGATAACAAATATGAATCATCAAGAGAAACTGTGCTGCCTTTCTTGAAAGTTATGCCACAGGGAAGGAAATGAACCCACACAATGCATCTCAGACACAGGCAAGCAATCAGTGCATCTCTAAATTACCCAAAGATCTCATCTAAGAAGGCTGTGTGGTAATGGGTATTGTATTCCCCTTCTACGTACATTTTTTTTTTTTAAAGAAAGAGGGGACAGTGAGAGAGAGAAAGAGAGAAGCAATTTTTATTTAGTTTTTCACTTGACTTTCATTCCTCAGACACTCCATTGTGTACATGGTGCTGGGGTTTGAAGTCTGTACTCACATGTGCCAGGCAAGCGCAGTAACCACCGAGCCACCACAACAGCCCCCTTGCTATGTACTTTTAACATAAAATGGTTGTCTTATTATTTTATGTTTAATTTTGGAAGAATCTTCTTAGCTTGAAAGACAATTCAAGTGCTACTCTTCTATTAAGCCATCCCAAACCCCTGTGCCAGAGACAAATGTATAATGCCTCCCAATCTGTGCCCTCCAAAGGAATATTCCTACTGACCAGTATTCTTAATGTCAGTTGCCTACCTGCCTCCTTTGCTGAGAGTTATTCACAAATTGACAACATGAAACAAATATATACAATAGAAAGCCATAGACGTTGTGGTACAAATATAAATAGGACATTACTTGAATTCCTTATGCTTGCTTTGTTCATATATCAGAGCAAATAATGTTGGCAAATTCAGCCTTCATTCAAAAAATATTTATTAACCACATGTAGGTCAGAGGCAGTCCTATGCAGTGTTAGCAAGAGATATTTGTCAGTGAATGTGCAGCACAGTGTCTAGACTAAACCTTGATAGATAATGGAAGATTATAGGACAAAGCTAGAGGTGGCATCATTAGTGCCAGAATTTTTTATTATTTAGTTAGCTTACTGATATATGGCCCAAACTTAGAATAATATTTACTAACTGAATGAATGAATCAATCAATGAATGCAAAAGTACAGGAGGCTATTTTAGAACATTAGAGAGGTACCACTGAAATGTTCACTACCACTGTTCCTTCAGAATGTCATATGGCCTACTGGATTGACTTTGTTCTATGTACCTAAGACCAGGATCCCTTCACCTTGCCTCACAATCCAGCTTTCAAGAATTTTAGACACTTGTTCCATTTTCTTTGCCCCTCGAAGGAAACTCAACTATGCCTATAATATTCCTGAAAGTACCTTACTATAATATCGAAGTTTATCAAGAAAAACTTGGTAAATAAAAAACCAGGTTAAAAAGAAGTGGCAGTTATAATTTCAACTACCCCTTCTTATGTGCCAGGCCTAGATCATAATCCAAAGTTTCAGGGGCATAGAATTAGGATATTGTATCACTTCTGCCAATGATCTCTGTAGAGTACATAGTTTTAGTCACTTATGAATGCATTATCATCTGGATTTGTACATTTTAAAAGGGAACGATGTCCTGCTCTGTCAGGATTCCTGCTATCCTATAAAGTAGAAAGATTGAGAAGTATCTGTTACTCTCCAAAGATATGTCACTTAATTTTTCCATAGGATGAAAACACATAGAGACACTGGGAAAGGAAATGCAAGCTGCAGAGTTGCAGCTCAGGCAGCCTGGAGCATGGGCAGTGAGCATTGGCTGTGGCCTTGCGGAGCCCCAAGCTTGTACAGGCCCGAGGTACAGTGAGCAAGCCAGAATGTGCTAACCTGTCCCACTGGCAGAGGCCTGGCCCAAACCTGTTGCAGAGACCCACTCCACACAGCCCAGAAACCCCAAGCATCCAAGATCCTATGACCTCCACTTCCTGCTTCTGGAAGACCAGTGGGAAAAAGGAAGTAGGGCAGACACAGATGGAGATTGCAGGGCTCACCAGTTGCATTGGTACTTTTCCAAACCCTGCTTAGCATAAATTTGGACCAATAGCGTTGCCTAAAGTGCTATATAAACCCCTATACTAGCACACAAAAGTGACAACCTGCTGTCAAGTCCCCTCTCACCATGTAGGAGTTTTGTTTCCATTCACATTTAAATAAATCCTACTGTTACACTAACTCATCCTTGTCTGTGGATTTCATTCTTTAAATTTGCAAAACAAGAACCCAGAAGGAAGAAATTGGTGATAAGGTGATGCAGGCTGCTGCAATATTGGAAGACATAGCCCATCATAAAGAGCTGCAACAATCAGTCAACGGTAGTGGAGAAGAAATGGGCTTTCTCAGGGGCAGTGGCCTGCAATTTATGCAGACTCCAACTGCCAACAGAAGCAGAGAAACTCTGGTTTCACAATTGTACATAGCTCAGCTCCTTTTTTTGACTCATTTTGGATTTAACCTATGCCCAGCATATACTTGTCCTTACGTCTGCCAAGTGAAAAGTTTACTTAAGTGGGGTAGGCTTCAATCTTGAAGGAAAGGATTGAAGTTATCTTAACACTACAACTACGTAGGTTAGTAACCTGCCATAAAATCCTGTGAACATTACTGCAGAATTCATTGTTGTCTCTTCTTAAAGAAATTGACATATCCAACCCAACCTTCAGCAACCATACCCCTAATTCATCATCTGCCATCAACATAGAGTAAGACCCTTCACAAACAAAAGATAACAACTTGATAAAGGTTCATTAAGGTTTTTTTAAATAATAAACTACTTTTAGTTAAAGTATTTTAGAAAAAATACTTTCACACATTTAATAGCTTGCAGAATAATGTTAATATAACTTTTACATGCACTGGGAGATAAAAAAAATTGTATGACTCACTTTGAGATATTTGCTGTATTGCAGTAGTGTGGAACTGAACTCACAACATCTCTAACGTCTGCATGCATAATGAGTTGGCTTGCTTGGTGCTGAGGGAAAAGGAGCTAATATTAACTGAGTTCTTACTGCATATAAGTGATCTCAATGTTATACAAGAATTATATATACATATGCATACTTTAAGCTTGGTAAGCATTATATATATATGTATATATATATATAATGTATCATATATACACATATATAGAGTTACAACTCTATAACACTCATGCCATTTTATACATGCAAAAATTGAGAAATAGAGGAATTACACATCCAAAATCATGAAACAGATTTTTGTTCACTCCATGACAATAGCATTCTGCCTCCTATTTTTCCAGTGTGCTAAAAGGGCTACTTGGCATGGAAGGGAAGAAAGAGAACACTATAAGAATTTTATTCAATTTGAATTTGTAGGCAAATCATTTTGTTAAGCACTACAGAGCATGAGGTTGTTGATACAATTTTATAAAGTAAAAAGTATAATTAATTATACTAGAATGATGATAATATGTAATAACATGCATATAAAGAATCATAAATCATGATCATATTTCCTTAAAATATTTTCTAAATGCATGCCACAATCTTTGGGGACATAGTGCCTTTATCCTATGTTGGATCCCTAGCTGCTAAGATAACTCAGAAGAACTTGCTTGGTAGGATGACAAAAGTAAGCTAATGTGGAACAGCTCAAGCACATTACGTATACACAGCTACAGAAATGCAATAAGTCTTAGACACAGGTGGCAGATGTCTCTAGAAGCATTACTATTACAAAATCACATGTAAATAAATAGTAACCAAGTGAGGAGCAACCCATGATCTGGCTAACTCCACTTTAGGTAAGTAAAGTTTGGGAGGAGTTAAAGAAAGAATAAGATCACAAGATCTTGAAATAAAAATAATTCTGTCAGCTTACACACTGGAAAACTTCCTAGGCACTGCACATGCTGGTGAATTTTCTTGTTTAGTTTAAATCACTAAAAGAAGTTTGACGGTCTGAAGAGTCATGTTTCATCACTTTCCCAAATGGTTTGTGTGACTATGTGGAAGGTGCAGGATACAGAACTCATTCTATTCAACACCTAAGGAAATTACCAGGAGATTGTGGCCACTTTTAGCATCTTTTGCTGCTATTTTGTTTCCTGTCCCTCTCTTCTCCGAAACATTATCCCCTCTGCTCCAAAACATTGTGAATTATACTCCTTGTGGTTACAAGGGAACCTCTAAAATTTATCTGTAAAAATCTTTTAAAATAATTTTTCTTGGCAAGGGGTCTATCGATCTTATTTATTTTTTCAAAGAACTAACTCTTCGTTTTGTTGATACTTTGCATTGTTTTTTTGTTCTCAGTTTCACTGATTTCAGCTCTGATTTTAGTTATTTCCTGTCTTCTATTAGCTTTTGGATTGGATTATTCCTCTTTTTACAGGAGTTTGAGTTGGAGCATAAGACTATTTGGACTCTTTCCAGATTTTGAGGTATGCACTCAGTGCTACAAATTTACCTCTTAAGAATGTTTTCATACTGTTCCAGAGGTTTTGATATGTTATTTCATCTTTCTCATTCATTTCCAAGAATTTCTTGATTTCTTATCTCATTTGGTCTTTTATCTGTTCTTCATTTAAAAGGGTATTATTCAATTTTCAAGTATTAGAGTACCTTCTGTTGTTTTTCTTTTTGTTGCAATTCCTATCAAGATACCAATGTCATTCTTCATGATATAGAAAAAGCAATACTCAAATTTGTATGGAATAATAGAAGATGGAGAATAGCCAAAACGTTACTCGGCAAGAAGGGGGAGGCAGGTGGTATCTCAGTTCCTGACCTGAAATTATACTACAAGGCTATAGTAACAAAAAACAGATGATATTGGTATCAAAACAGAATGGAACACCAATGGAGTAGAATAGAGGATTCTGAGATGAATTCTCATACCTTTAACTATCTGATATTTGATAAAGGGGATAAAAACATAGTGTGAAAGATTGATAGCCTATTCAACAAATGGTGTTGAACAAATTGGACAGCCATATGAAGACAACTGAAATTGGATCCTTATCGTTCATCCTGCACAAAAATTAAATCAAAATGGTTCAAGGATCTGGATATTAAACCAGCAACTCTACAATTGCTTGAAAAAAGAAGTAGGATCAACATTACATGACATAGGTGTCAGCACAGCCTTCCTTAAGAGGACTCCCAAGGCGCAAGCAGTAAAATCAAGAATAAATTCATGGGATTAAATTAAACTAAAAAGCTTTTGCACAATTAAAGATTTAGTCAAGAGTCTCAAGAGAGAACCTACAGAATGGGAGAAAATTTTTGCCTGCTACACCTTGAACAGAGGGCTAATAATACAGAATATACAGAGAACTCAAAAAGCTAAATACTAAAATCAGAAATAATCCAATTAATAAATGGTCTATGGAAATAAAAAGAAATTTCTCAATGGAGGAAGTCCAAAAAGCCCATAAACATATGAGAAAATGCTCTACATCAATAGCAATAAGAGAAATAACAATCAAAACTTCATTGAGATTCCATCTCACTCCAGTCACAGTGACAAAAATGAAGAATACAAACAATGACAGATGCTAGAGGGGCTGTGGGAAAAGAGGAACACTGTCACACTGCTGGTGAGACTACAAACTGGTACAGCCACTCTGGAAAGCAGTGTGGAGACTCCTCAAAAAATTAGGGCTGGAACCACCTTATGACCCAGCTATCCCACTCCTGGGTATCTTCCCAAAAGAGCTAGAATCAGCATATTATAGAGATACAGTTTCATCAATGTTTATAGCAGCTCAATTTACTATAGCTAAATTATGGAACCAACCCAGATGCCCCTCACCTGATGAATGGATTCAAAAACTTTGGTACATATATACAATGGAATACTACTCGGCTATTAGAGAAAATGATATTATGGCATTTGCAGCCAAATGGATACAGATGGAAAAAATTTTGCTAAGTGAAGTATCCCAAACTCAGAGACTTAAAGGCTGAATGTTTTCTCTCATTTGTGGAAGCTAGAATATAAGCGGAAACAGTATGATAGATGGTTATCCTAACAATTACTTCAACATGTATGAATTTTTACACAATCATGGGGAAACTTGCCTAGGTTTCTGTGGGATGTAGGGAGGGAGGCAGGGATCTGGGAAGGGAATAGGAAGGACATCAAGGAGACCAGAGGGTGGTAGTATGGGGGAATCAAATCAGAGAGGAACCTCCGACTTCCAGGTGAAGTCCAATTAACCTGGGGCTTAAGTAGGGGGAAACATGGAACCATGGGGAACCCAAGAGGGGGAAACCATGGTCTGGCATCAGTCTTGGCTTGTTCTGTCATTACGGTTTTGTTCTTGGTTGTTTGATGATGAATCCCTCCTAATTGTAAGATCACGTTTATCGAATAAAAATTTAAAAAAAAATAAAATAATTTTTCCTTAAGATGAGTATAAAATTCCACTGCACAGCTTATGAGAATGCAAAATGTTCATAATCTAATTTTCTAAAATCAAAATATATGATTGCATCCTGGCATGATACCTCTTTATCATACTCACTTTCTTCCTGAATAAGTATTCAAGTGAATACTATACTATAATAACCATATTACAGGAAATCATTTTAAGCAATAGCAGATCAAATTCATTTGTTTTCCCCACAACTCTACCCTCTAGCAACCCTCCAGAGGCTAATTTAGTAATTTCTAATGTAATTAGCCTCAATCATATATATCTAACTAAATCTATGCTTAATTTTTACATCTTTCTGTCAGAATTTGTGGAAGGAAATGGCATATCATTGTATGCAGACAACAATTTAAACACACAATATCACAGAATACAATATTACACACACACACACACACACACACACATATATATATATATCTGTACTATCAACAGTAAATTGGGTGTATTGACTAACAATTACTGTGAAAATACTTCATAACAAACTAGGCCATATCAGTGGATAATAATAAACCACAGAGACTGGGAGTGCAGCTCAGTGATAAAGAATTTGCCTAGTGTGTGCAAGACCCAGTTTCCCTCCCCAGCACTGTAAAAAGAAGGAGGAAGATGAGGAAAGAGGAAAAAGACAAAAAAGGCTTAAGAGAAGCAAAAGGAGGAGGAGGAGGAGGGAAGAGGAGGGAAGGAAGGAGAGAGGAATAAAAGGGGGAGGAGAAAGAATTTCTTATTGCTCAAAGGTCTTTGTGCTAGCTGGAGCTCAGCAGAGGAGTGGGGTTTTGTGGGATGGTTCTTCTGGTACTTGCTGGCTCACTCGCATGTCCGTGAATTGTCTGGCTGGCTAGCAAGCAGAGTTCCAGAGCTCCAAATGCCACATTGATAGCATGCAGTTCTTGTCTCCTATATTTGTCCCTCATCCTTCTAGAAGCCCAGACTGGCCAGGGCTGTACCACTCATGGCAAAAGCACAAAAGGGGAAGAAGGAAACACAGAAGGCTTCTTGAGGCCTGAGCTCACACCTGATTCCATGGTGTTGCTTTCTTGCCCTATTGACAGAAACAAGTCATGAGGCTAAACTCAAAGTGAAAGGGTGGGAAAGTGATCTCCTCTGCACTCCTGGGGGTAACCACATTGTCATGTGTCAGAAGTGACCTGTGAGGCAGCCACCCATCTGCACCAGGTGTTGATGAGAACCTAAGGCTTCTCGCCATTGATGTTGATGCTCCTAACAAAAAAAAGGACTTGTTCATCCCTTCAGCAAATTTATCAGTATATTTGGCACCTACTGTATGCCACATAGGGAATGAGACAGATGAACTTTCTGCTTTCATGAAACTTACTTTCTAATTAAGGAAAGAAAAGATAACTCTATTAATGGAAAGAGAATTAAGGAGCAGGATTGAGGAAAATGGCTTAGCATATGAGGAGTAGAACAAAAAAATAAAGGAAATTAAATAAATGCAATACCCCAGGGCACAAGGCTTAAAGCCCCTCTGCCACATCACAGTATTATTATGCTGCTTCTCTGGGCCACTGGTTCCCCGGACCAATTCTCCTTTCTTCCACTTACCAGCCACATGACTTTGAGCAAATTACCCACTCCAGGATGCAGTTTCCACAAATAGAAATATTTTAAAAGTAAGACTGCCTTCTTTGCCAGGCTGCAGATCGTCTGAGGTGGGTTGTAAAGTAATCCATGTGGCTTGACGCTTTGGAGTTGTCATTGCTGCTCCAACCAGCTCAGGGAACTGGGAGAAAGCGACCCTTCTACGCAACAGTTTTCCATACTGTGAAATGGAACTAAGAACGCTCCCTGCATGAAACAGCCAATAAAAACAGAAAACAGAGGTTGAAGGCCACACAGACTTTCCAGTATTACAATTAATAATTTTACCTTTGTTGGGGTTAAATTTCAGTTAGTTAGAGAGGGAATATGCAGCTGAGTATTTGCTGTTGTAAACAAGCAGTCTTGCAAGTCACAATAAAAACACTTATGAGCTAAGAATAGAATTAATAGAGGAGTTTGTCTTAGTAGCTCAGTTTAGTGATTGTTTTAATTATTTCTGTTAGCCCAATAAAAAGATGGACTTTCAAAAAGAGGTAAAATGCTTCTATAGGATGGAAACTGAAAAGTCATCCTTGTGACTTTAAAGCAGAGAGCGAGACAAAGAGATCTACTGGTTCCAGACCCAGTTATCATGGCAGCAAGTCGTTTTGAATTCACTCCTTTATGCACTCAATTTCTGTGAACAGAAATAATAAGAGCAAAATGAAGTTATGATAAGGATTAGTATCTAATCTGCAGCGTTTAGCACATTGCTTGGCACATAAATATTCAAGACATGTTACTCATCCGTATTTACTGTTCTGCCTAAATCCGGGAGAAAAACTGGCAACAGTCTAGGTCGAGAACAACGATAATAATGGCCAACGTTTACGGAAGCCTCTTAGATGCCACATGCTGTGCTCAGCACTTTATAAAGATTATCTCAGTAAATCTTCAAAACAGCCTCACAGGAATGCTGTGGATTGAATTTTGCAGGCGTGTCTTAGATGGCTTTACTAACTTCCCAACATCCTCCTGCTGGTTTGCAGCAGAGCCCAGCACCAACTCCACACCAGCGTGCCTCTGAGCCCTTGATCCTGCCACTGTGGTACACTGCCCTTTACTTCCTTCTAAAATAGAGTGACACAGCTCAGCAAAAGAAAGAGTGATTAAAATAATAAGTAACTATTTTTAGATAGGCATTTATTCACTTAATTACTTACTCATTTGAAAAGCTGTTGTGTGTGTGTGTGTGTGTGTGTGTTTAAATTTAAGTAGTGTTGTGTGTCAAAATGCAAAGATGACAGGAATTTAATTTCCACACGTGAGGCTCCCACATTTTAGGGGCTGTCAACCATTTCAGGCTGATTGGGATAAAATACAAGCTTCACAGGCAAAATGATAACATGGCACATAAACTGGATTTTCTACCTAAAAACAAGCCAGTACTTTTGACTAAATCTATCTGAAATGATCCCCGTCAAGCCCAAGAGAAGAAAACCATTGAAGTTGATTTGTCTAACCTGGTCAGCCACAGAGCAGTAAGTGGGAAACTCACACTCCAGTTCTTGGTCCTGCTGTAAGCATTAGATCAGAATAACATCATCTTGGATGTACAGTGTTTGATTTTTAACATGTCCATTGACATGGCCATTCTAAAACTAAGCCTTAGATTTGAACTGGAAGCTGACAGTACTCAAATTCCACATGGCTTTGTTCATACCTGGGATAAAATCCATGAGAATCAACTAATTTCAGACAAGTTTTCTAAACTGGCCTTTTAAAAATAATTCTTTGAATAGACTACAATTTAACTAGCTAATTAATTCACTCACTCAATAAATACTTATTGAGTTGTTTCTATGTGCAAGTCAGAGATCTGGTGCCAGGGATATAACTAAGCCAGAGGCAGCCTCTTCCCTCAGAGAGCTTAAAGTCTGGATTGGAATGCAGGTAAACGGTCAAGAAATCACAATTCATTGTGAGGAGTGCAGTGTTAGCAAAAGCACAGGGAATGTGGAAGGAGGGCAGTGTCCCAGAACAAGGGGCTGAGGACAGTTATGAATTAGGCAGGCAGATTGTGTTTGTCTTGGGAGCCTATAATGAAAATGACAAGACTGATATTCATATTTTTATAATAATAAGAGCAGACACTTCTTTTACTGTTCACCAATCCTTGTCCTTAGGGTCATATTAGACTGCATGCATGTAAACATATATGTTACAAGGGATTGGCTCATGTGGTCATGGAGACTCTGCAGGGTGGTCTGGTGGGTTCAAGACTGAAGAGAGCCAAGGTGCAGTTCCAGATTGAAGGCCACCAAGAGTAGATCCAGGGGAACCAATGGTACACACACAGTCTGAAGACCATCTCGTGGAACTTTTTTTATTATTATTATTCAAGGGAACATCAATCTTCAGTTTTAATAAGACCTTCAACTGTTTAGATGAGGCCCACCCACATCGTGAAGGATGAAACACTTTACTCTTTAAAATGCTAATTTAATCTACCAATTTAAATGTTAATGTCATTCAAAAACACCCTCTCAGAAAAACACCCAGAATAATGTTTTAGCAAATATCCAGGCACCTTCTGGCCTTTTCAAGTTGACACATAAAATTAACCATAGATTCATGTAAATTTGTATAATCATCACAACAACCCTTGAAATTGGTAAGATTATTATCACCCTCAGTTAAAATCCACAGATAAATAAATGGAGATGGAGATTTTGAACTGGGCGAGAATAAGCAAAGGTACAAAGGTTAAACAGTAGCTGAGAATGACATAAGTGTAATCCAAATGTGGGTTGTGACTATTTAAAGAGCAGGGGTCAGCACAGAGGGCCCGTGGGGAGCGAGGATCTCTGTCTCTCCTACTGCCCACCTGGAGAGTTCTCCCGAGCACCCACGTAAGCAACTTCCACCTGCCTCAGGCCTCTGTTCACGTATTTTCCTGGGAGACCTAGGCAGCCTGATTTAAAATGAGCACTTCCTAAGCTCCTTGTCCCACTCCCACTTTATTTTTCTTCACGTTTATTATCAGTTAACAAATTGTATAGTTTGCTTATTTATCTGGTTATTTTGTCTGCCTCTCCTTATCAGACTTCAAGCTCCTTACCCAGGGGTTTCTGTCATCTTCTGCACTCCAGCTCCTATACCTGAGAATGAGAGAGAGGAAGGACTTGTTAAGGAAATCTGAACGATACCCTTATTTTATCTCCACTTTATAAATGTGGACACTGAGGCACAGAGGTTAGTAACTTGCCAAAAATGATAGAGGTAAAGTTCTCAAAATTCAAACTCAAGCAGTTTGCTTTGGATTCTATGTCATATCTTTTACAAATTTTATTAAATTTTAAGTCTCATAACAAGCCATTGATATATTTGTTATCTCCACTTAAGAGATGAAGCACCAAGGTACTCCATTTTTTTAAATGTAAGTTTGTCTTTATTGAGAAAATGATAAGTTAAATAGTAAATAAAACAGCATTGCAAACCTGGAAAAAGACCTCGGGAAAAACGGAAAGTGCTCTATACTTTAGTACTCTTTTTACATACAACTATTAAAAATTATGATTATGAGTACATATTACTTGTATACATTAACAGGCTTTGTTTTTCTGCTTCTGTACATGCATATAATATATAATATGCCCCTCTTACCCTGTCTTAATCTCACCTTCGCATTCCCAAATGGCTCTTTTCTACCTTCACGTAACACTTTTTCCTTTTTTTTTTTTGTAAAGAGAGTGAGGGTGAGAAAAAAATCAACTTTTTTTTATTTATTCACCTGACCTTTGTTTCCCTGACACTTGGTTGTGTATGTGGCACTACCTTAGTTGTGCATGTGGTGCGAGGATTTGAACCCTGGTACTCAGGCACACCAAGCAAGCACTCCAACCGCCGAGCCACCACTCCAGCCCCATGCCATCTTTTTTAAAATTTTTATTTTAGATTTCACTTGAGAGAAAACATGCAATGCTTGAAGAAGTCCATGTTCTTTGTGTGTGTGTGTGTGTGTGTGTGTGTGTGTATGTAGCATCCTGATACCCTTCTTTTTTTTATTAGAAGTATATAGAGATACAGTTGAGGGGGAAACATTATCAAAACAGTAGCAATCAATGTATATAAACTTTGTTATCCAGGGGTAATGCCAAAGCATAGATAAACCACCTTGGGTTTCACCTGTTGCAGTTTCCCCCAGAAGAACTCATGTGTTAAATGGGTAGCTCGTGGAGGAATGACATCAGCTTCTGGGATGGTTCTCCCATCCTCCCAATCACC
>PVKS010003667.1:0-100981 GCA_004027875.1 Aplodontia rufa
AAAAAAGAGGCTGAGCAGCCCAGTAGAACTTGGGTGTGACAAAGTGCTTCAGGATCTTGTATTTCATCACATCTTGAAAGCACAATGCACTCACCAGCTGTCTGGGTCTCGGTGCTATTCAGGTTCACAAAGCCTGGAAAGCTGTCTTCCTCCTCCTTCAGCTTGTGCTCCAGTCTCCTCACGGAATCTATGGTGCCGCTGCATTCTCCCAGCAGTTTCATCTGTTCAGACATTAAAAAAACAGCTCGCCCGCCCTTCACCAAAACTCTCAGGGACAAGCGCTTCCAGGGCACCCTTTGTAGTTCCTCAGCAGGGAACTGGCTGTGTGTACTTTTCTGTGCTACTCCACTAAAACTAAGCAAAGTTCAAAACCCTGCTGTTTCAACAAGTGACCGATTTACATGATACAAAAAGTGATGCCTTAAAGATATACTCTGCATACATGACTGGCATGAGAAGCCCTCAGAATTCAAAGCAGATTAACTCAGCCCTCACTTGGCAAGGCGATATATAATTTTTGGCAAGCTTCTTCCTATTTTTCTTTCTTAAACTAAGATGTGGAAACACTTATATTACCACAAGTCTCATGAGAACATTTCTGCATTAAATAATTGAAATACTTAAAAGTATAAAGCAATACTAAAATCAGTTGTTTTACAAGGAAATTGAAGCAATGTTTAATAGGCATCAAGGGACTAAGTTCTAAAATCAAGGGGAAAGCTGCCAAATCCATTTTAACATAATCTACAGTATTCAAATATTAAAAGGATAAATCATTTCATGGCAATCCTGCTGTACGGATCATAACAGTGTCTCTCAAAGCCTTTTGAGGGGATCACAATGCTGTACAGCTACTTTGATTACTTTTGATTGAGGTTAAGTTTAATTTCAGAGATGTCAGCATGATCATCATAAAATTATATTGTTTTTAAAGGCAGGCTTAACTATAAGAGAAGTAATCGTGAGGATATTAAGATCAACATTTCCTTGCTAGGACAATTTTCTTCCCTGGTTTTAAAAAGTAGTACGTGTGAATTGTAATTAGGCTGTGAAAAATTAATTTTTTTTTTTACTTAGCAATCTCTTATATGTGAAAGAAGATCTGGGGTAGGTAAGAGATTTACATTAAAATTATCTTAAGAATGTGGAGGAAATGGATCCTTTTCTGAGAAAAATTACCTGGTGAATAATTGGAGCGGGATGAATAAAATTATGATAGATAAAATACAGAGCTAATTGCTGCACAAATAAAATTGGCAATATACATGTCCTTTACTATCTGTCCCCCAAATCCCTCTTATTAGTCACAATTGCAACTATTTTCTCCAAATTGAGCACACCTAGGAGACAGGATGGTGCTGAAGGTGTGGCTCTGTGGAAGAGCACTTGCCTGGCATGTACAAGGCTCTGGGCTCCATCCCCAGGATAGAAAAAGAAAAAAACAAAAAAAGATTTAAAAAAGATTCCCAAGGTTATTCAGTGAATCAAAAACCCAGGAAAACAGTTTTTAAAAATTCCATGTTAGTAATCTATTAACTAAAATCTGCTATTTCAAGGATAACCTTCATCCAAAAAGTATTAGTTGAATTTGGAAAAATGCCTAATGACATTTGGGAGCCAAAGCCTTTTGCTGCACTCAAGTAAAGGGATCTTCCTAAGAGCTCAGTGCGAAGGAACATGCTGGTCATCACAAGGGGCTCTCTTGCCTGAAAATAGACCAGGTTCTACTGGAACAGTAACTCTAAATAACAAGGCTTTGTTCCGCATAACCACCTTTGTGAGCTCAAGGACAGGGCAGAGTTTGAAGACCTCACAGAGCCCTCACACTGCAGACCGACTGTTCTCTGTCACAGAGCAGTGACCCAGGTGCAGGTCAGGAGCAGGATGGTCAGGTTACTCACGTAGCCTTTGTAGCTGGAGTCCAGCTCTGGCCCCGTGGGAGTTTTGCTGCGGAGAATATTTTCAGTTTGCTGCATCTGGAAGCGGCTATCATCCAGCGCTTTGTCCAGCTGTCGGATCTGTGACTCCAAGGCGCTGCTGTCCCCTGCAGTGCCAACCATAGGGACACTTAGTGGCCATGCTGTTGGACTTAGTTCAAGCTTGACATTCAAGGAGAAGTTTCTGAATTTATTTCAGCTATGGCAGCATAGAAAGGGTGTGTCTGGGATGTATTATAAAGCAAATTTAGTACTATAGTGCAGGTGGGTTAGACATGTAAGGGACTACACCAGTGAGTGTGCCTTCCCTGAGTGCCAGCAGCCTGGACCTTGCAAAGAGATCTGTAATGAGTGGATTCTCAACAGCTCCTTCTTCCAGCAGATCCCCTGTCATTGGAAAGCTGTAACAGAAGTCTGACCTGGTGCCTGGCACTCCTGTGGAAGCAGGAAGCATTAACCTCTCTGGATCTTGCTGAGGTCTGGATGTTGCGCCCTCTGTCTTGCCGTTCTGCACTGCAGGAGACCAGAGCGCCACCGAAGGCCATAGCTGTCCCAACATTTCATTTAAGGAATGAATTCAAATTAACTGGAAAAAGGCTAGCTCAGAATACAGATGGAGAGATCAACCTAGCAGTGACTTGCTTTTTTCTAAAGTCTGAACAAAACTAGGAGAAAGTTAAGATTTCAGCATCTCCAACCAGGCACGCTCTTATTTATTGCCTAGAACTTGGCTCATTCTGAGAGTTGTAACATTGTGTGTGTGCATACATCTGTGTCTGCACACATGCGTTTGTGTCTGTTTGTGTGTTATAGTCTTAACAAGATCACTGGTCATCAGAATGGAGCTGGCACAGAGTGAAAGCAGAATAAATATTAGAAGATTAATTAGTAAGAGCTATTAAATTGATTCATTTTTGAAAAAAAAAAGAAGAGAAAAAAGAAAAAAGAAAGCCCTCTAAGTATATCTAGCAGAGACATCTCACTGAGAATTGCTGAGAAAATCATTCTTTCAGCATTGCCAACTCTCTTCCTTCCTTTTGCTGGTCTTCAGAAACTGAAACTAGTAACTCCACACTCCTATCTTGTCACTCTTTTCCCACAATCCCCAAGCCACTCACCCTGAACTACCATTTGCCTAATGCAGTATTGAGCAAAAACAGCTCTATTTTTTTTCTTTAATTCTTCTTGTTTCAGGAAGAGACTGTCCTTTAATAAATCTAAGGGTCAAGGGACTGTGGAATACATTTTTCTTTTCGTATTATTTCATAAGGCTTCTTAGATGAAAATGTCATACTTTTCGAGCTGAAGTCTGGTTTCACACCTGCCTTGTCTTATATGGGACCCTGGAGACGCGAAGGCTCAATGGAGGGTGTGCCCAGAGTCACTTGTACAGCCAAAGGAAGGTCACAATCCCCAGAAGCTGGTGCTCCCGCAGTCAGGTGGAGAGCCAGGGCACACTTGCGGAGGCCTGGTTTTCCCTCTCATGTTTCCTGCTGTTAATGAGCACTGGAGGGCTACACTTAATGAGACTGATTACCATTTGAGAACCCAAGAAGTTGCTTCACTGCACTTGATTACTGAAACTGTATTCTTGATGTTGATCAACAGCTGCCTTTTTCTAACACAGGGGGAATTGAGAGAGGGTGTGCCTTAGCATGCTTGAGCCCCAAAGCTGTGAGAGGTCCAGAAGCTGTGCTAAGACAGGAGGCTGGTTACAGCAGGAGAGAGGAGGCTTGCTCCGGCTTTTCATGCCTACCAGAGATATTTCTGATTGCATTTTCTGTGAGTTTTACATAGGCCTCAGGGCTTTCGGGAATCACTACATCTGCAAAAAGAGCACAGTCTAAGTTGACAGCTAAGTGCTGGAAACCATGATTCCCTTGTGGCAGGAAGACAAC
Organism: Aplodontia rufa; assembly: GCA_004027875.1. Classification (NCBI taxonomy): domain Eukaryota; kingdom Metazoa; phylum Chordata; class Mammalia; order Rodentia; family Aplodontiidae; genus Aplodontia; species Aplodontia rufa. The sequence continues at coordinate 3,836 of PVKS010003667.1, forward strand.
TTTCCTAGGGGAAAAAAAGGAAGTTAGTTTTTCTAGACAGATGGCTCCTGGCTGCACAGAAGAGAGTGAGCATGTTTACCTGAGGCTTCTGGAAATGAACCACACTGAGCACTCACCTTGAAGGACAGTTTTTTGAGCTGGGCCCCGTTTTAAGCACTCATTTATCTACCCAGGAACCCTCCAGCATGCCTGGTAGTATCATTCCCATTTTACAGATGAGAAAACTGATTTGCAGAGGAATGAAGTTACTTATTCAAGTTGAAACAGGTATTAAGAGGCAGGACGGATTCTAGAACAGAACTGTCCTCTGTTATCTCTATGTAGGCCACATGCATAATTTTAGAGGTTTAACAGCCAGTCAAGAGTAATAAGTGGATAAAATTAATTTTAATGCTGTATTTTACTGACTCAATATTTCCAAATTATGACATGTAATCAAAATAAATATTGTTAGTATTTTACATTCTTTCTTTTTACTGCGTCTTAGAAATTGGTGTGTGAAGTGCATTCTCTACTCATGACCCATTTCAAATTGCACAGTCACACTTAAGTGTTCAGCAGTCACACGAGGCTGGTGGTGGCATCTTGGACAGTGCTAATTCTGGTGATATATGCCTCGCTAGTGTCTAGATAATGGAAATGTGAGAAATAATTTTGTTCTTAGAGCAAATGGGAATCCACATGTGAACCATCAGAAACAAACACAACCAACTACAGATGTCTTTAGGAAACATGAGATGCATTTACACACGCCACAAATCAGCCTCCAGGGCTTCATTCATTGTTACTCAACTTCCGTACAAAAAGCCTCTTTCTCTATCCATCCCTCTGCTCTATTTGCTTTTTGGGGTTTTGTCCTTCTTGGCTCCCTCTGGACGCTTTTCCTGTGTGGTTCTCTGTATTCTCTCACGGACGACTATCATTTACAAGTGGGTAACTAAATCATCTCTATTTCCGAATCCTGGACTTCAGACTCATGCACCGACTGCTGGATTGTTGCATCCAGAAATTCCATAAACATCTCAAAATCGGCTGCACACAAGCATACTCAGCACATCCCCATCTCACCGCCATGTCTCCCTTGTTCCACTGTTCCACAACATTCTCTCACTTTTGCGATCCTCAGAGCATAGGATCACCTGTATCTTTTACCAATGTTCCCAGCCACAAGAACATCTCCACCTCATTTGGATCGGTCATTACGGAGGTGTCTTCTCCTTGTGGCTTCTCACCCCTTCTCTTCTCCCTAGACCTGGTGCTTCTCCCACCTGTCTGATCTGGGCCCTCTTCTGCCTGGTATGTTTTCCTCCTATAGTATCTAGTCACATACACTATGAAACTCTTATTCCGATTACCTCTCTCCTTAGACTCTGCTGTGGATCCCTATTGCCTTCAGGGTAAGAATCAAACTCCTTTACTTGGTCAAGAGGACACTTTGTAATGAGGCCCTTGCTTGTCCACTCCATGTCACCCAATCTACAGTCTCGTCATCTTGGACAAGGTTCAGTTGACCCAAGCTGGATTGAGCTCCTCTGTCCTCCTATGAACACCGTTACCCATCCTTCTAGTTCCGGCTCAGAAGCCTCTTCCCTGAAGCCTGTCTGCCAAGCTCCAGGCCAGTCACCCCATGGTGGCATTTCCTGTGACGCCACATGGACATTGCTATCCTAGTGTCAAATGGCTCATGGCAGCTGCATCTGGAAGCCTCATGTTTGCAGCCCAGCATTAATAACCTTTTACTCTCCTCAAGGTAGCACAAAGAAATGGCTTTTCCTACCTGATAAGCCGACAGCTCCCCTGAGGTAGAAATCCTTGTCTTCCTGGCCCTCTTCATCCTCAGACGGCAGAGTCCTGGACACTGCAGACTCCAGGTCACGACTGAGGTCATAGTCATGATCCCACTCCAGGGGGATGGAGTCCACGCTGGCTGGGGTGTCCCGTCCCGACCGCTCACTCCGGAGGGGCTTGGGGAGGGAGAGGGAGGGGTTGGAGGAAGGCTGCGGGGACAGTGCTTCCGCAGATGCGTCCTGCCAACGCAGGTCCGAGAGAGCCGCAGAGTCATCGAGCTCCAGCTCCCGGTCAGAGAGATCATGCTCCTCGTCCAGCAGCTAGAAGGGAAGTGAAGCCACCTTGATTACTGCGGGTACAGCCGCCCTCCTCTCTTAGCAAACCTCAGATTTGTAGCCCGGCAGCTGCAGGCCTACCACACAGTGATGCTGAACTATTGACAAGACCAAAGACTATTGATAAGACCCTTCTGAACACTTCAAAATAAGTCTCATAAATTAATCTACACCACGCCTCCCTTTAATTTCCCATAAGATGACAATGATGTGAAAGTCTATTTCAAAGAATCATAACATATGGGGCTGGAGTGGTGGCTCAGCAGTTACAGTGCTTGCCTGGCATGGGTGAGGACGCGGGTTTGAACCCCAGCACCACATACAATTAAGTGTCCAAGCAACAAAAGCCACATGAAAAAACTAAATAAAATTGATTCTCTCTCTCTCTCTCTCTATTCCTCCCTTTTAGGAAAAAAAAGAATCATAACAGAAATTAAATATGGTAATGTACATTAGGGTAATCTAGTACCACCCCTGCTCCCAATGGGTACATAATGCCCCATATTGGTAGGAGAAGGAAATGACTAATAAAAAGTCAGCTTGTCTCCTTTTGCCTTATGTGGCACATCCGAAATTCATGTCCTCACAGAAGATTCCCAATATCCCAATAACAACAGCTCTACAGATATGATTGATTTTAAATAGCAAAGTGGAAGAAAAGAAATCTCTCAAACATAACCTCAGTCATTGTGCTACATGGCTCATTTCATCTCTGTTTTTCTTCTAGAAGCTTCTTTATCTTCCATAGAAGATATGCACTAAGTACTCTTCTCAAATATTTAAGTATATAAACTCGCCTAATGCTCACTACAATCCTTTCTACAAGGTAGTCACTGTGACTCGGCCTGTTTGACAGTTGTGGAAACTGAGACAAGAAAGGTAAGTGACTTGTCCAAGTCTATGCAGCCAGCCTGAGTCAAAGCCAGGATTGACCCAGGCATCTGGCTCCAGAGTTGGGGCTTTCATCCAGCTATCACACTACAAATCCCACAGAATTAATTCACTTTAGGTAGAATGGCATGGAAGAAGGGGAGGCGGTACACACAGGCAGGCGGATCAGCTTCTTGTGGTATCGTTCCACACGCCCGAAGACCTCCTGACAGTAGCGACGTAGCTCATCCAGCTCCTCCTCGATCACAGCCGCATCCAGGGGCTCACTCTTCTCTATCAGCTGCTCACCTTGGGCGACTATCTGCTCAATCTTGTGGTGGTTCAGTGATATCTCCTGCTGGAAAGCCTGGGGAGCGCAAATCCTGTGTGATTTTTTTCATTGCTCTTGCTGATATAAAATAATTATAAGACATGCATTTCTCATTGCATTAGAAAAAACATGTAGGGGCATGTGATTACCATATATGATGACGAACCAAGAGGCTGTAACCTTCTAAAGTTAAACACAAGATGTTAAGCCAGAACAGGAGGCAGAAATGCAATATTAGAAAAGAGCCTTTGGTATTAAAATTGACCACCACAGACAGTGTGGGTAGAGAAGGAGGGGAAATATTCAAACCCATCATCACATTAATAACTGTACTGATTCCTGATCAGAACGAGGACTTGATTTGAACAGTGGGACTTCTTTCATGTGATGTAAGTCATATGTTGGCCATGACTCAGCAAAGCCATCCAGATGACCACGCCACAAATCCTCTGTGGATTCTTTTGTTTCAGGATATACGTGTTAAAGCATAAAGTTAGAATGATTCTAAAAGCAAGGAATTCTGAGAGGATTACTTAGACTTGTTCTATAAGGTTCAAAAGAGTTAAATCACTGGGAACAAGTTAAAGGTGATACATTTTACTTCAATATAAGAATAAATAAGAAAAGTTTATAAGTTGCCTGGAGAATTATTCAACTTGTTAAGAAGCACAATTCCTTCAAGGAAATCCTTACACATAACGTATATCCCTCTTGTTCAAATCTCTAATCAGTCACTGGGTTTGGACTATACAATGAAAGATACAAAACATATTTAAAATTAACTTGTCGTCTATGAATGAAGAATATGTGGAATGAAATCCTAATATAAGAAAGTCATATTGTTCTAGAACATGGAAGTCAAATGATCTCACAGGTCCTAGAAACAAAACAAAAGAAAAACAACAAATGAAGACCCCTAACACCTGGCAATCAATATAATATTTAAAAGTTATATATGTTTGGGGTTGGAGCAGTGGCTCAGTGTTCACGTATGCAAGGACACGTGCTCAAACCCTAGCACCCGGTACACAATGAAGTTTCACAGCAATGAAAGCCACCTAGAAAACTAAATAAAACTGATTCTCTCTTTCTCTTTCTCTCTCACTGTCCCTCTCTCTTTAAAAAAAAAAGTATATATGTTAATGATGGATGTCTCTGGCTAGGACTCTTTATTTTTAATATATTTTATATTTTCTGATTTTTTTCTCAATCAAGAAGAACTAAGTTTTTAGTTCTTTATTATTTCTTCCCAAAAGAATCTACAAATTCTTCCTTCTGTAGACTTTCTACACATTGATGATTTGAAAAATAATTCACCCATTACCTTGAGTTGCTTTATTTTAGCTTGAACATCACACTCCGAAAAATGTTCGATATTAGTGAGCTGCAGATCCATCTCTGTCAGCCAGACCAGAATGCTGTCCCGTGCAGTCTCAAACTCCTCGCGCTGGCTAATGAAATGCTGATGGAAAAGGAAGATAATAACAATTCAAAAGTGCATGTGGACATGCCCGGGGACCCAGAGGTTTTAAGTTCCTCGGAGAGTCACTTTCTCAACAAGCAAAGAGGACCCTGCTCCCCTTCAATGCAAGGCAGTCTTCACTTGGCCATCCCAACCTTCCACCCTCTCTGAGATGGTGTCCAGAGGGCCCAGTCCTGTCCTCTGGGCCTCTACATCTTAGAGGAGCATAAGAGAAACCTTGAGTCTGCGCAAGATGGAGGTGACGCGCTTCTGCAGGCTGTCCCATCTCTGGTTGCCTTCGTGCACCATCTGTTTGAGGCTACACGCAGAGTCCGTGCGGTTCTCCCTGGCCAGGCGGCGGTACTGCTTGTTGATTAGCTCCAGCTGGGTCAGGCTCTCATGGACCTGTCGCTGGAAAGCCTAGGACCACAGAGAAGCTGGTCAGTGAGGGACATCCAGGAGGGACGTTCTGCTGTGGCTCCTGGTCCTCACACAGCAGAGTCAGGGAGGACGGACTACCACAGACAGAGGGAAAGGACAGTTTGTAAGGGAGGTACATGTCCCCTTAGGAAAGCAAAGTCATTTGATCAGCCTCACTTAAGGAAGGCGTGGATCAATCACAAACCTGAAAGAAAATGGGGAACAGTAATAAATCAATGTATCTGTAAGTAAATGTGCATGTAAGTATAAATTTACACATACACATTCCTATATGTGTATACATACACTAAATACACATACGTGTGTACATATACATATATACTTATACACACATAGAAATAATATAGCTTTTAAAATAATTAACAGTCTGGAGACAAATTTCCCTACCATACAAATTGCTGCAACAATACACACATAGGGAAATGTGAGTTGGAAATGTTCAATATTTTCGGTATCCATAGTGAGAAAAGATATCAAAAATAGAAATGCATATTTATGAAGTATGTAGTTTCCTGAAAACCCAGAAATGGCCTTAATTCTGGTGTCCATTAGGAATAAAATGAAAACTACCTTTTGTGGAAGGATCTGTAAATGTGAGCTGTTATTAACTTTTCAGAAAAGCAGTTTAGTAAAACACAAGTAACTTTCCATTTTAAAAAATTTTGGAAAGGGCTTTATTTACTTTCTTCTATTCCCAAGTATTATTCCCAGTTTTTTTTTTTAATAAAACATGTTAGTGCTAGTTACTGTTGAGGCCATGCTACATGCAATTTAGAAATTCTGCAGTTAAATACCTGCTTGTTTTGTTGCTAACAGTATAGAAAAAGCCAAGAATTTTTTGGCCAAAATAAAATAAAGCTTTTTTTTTTTAGTTTCCTGAATTAATTTGTATGATTTATGACTGATTTTAATCCTATCATTAGACCAAAGAGTTATAATTAATGAACTGGACTCTACTTAGTTAAATTCTGAAATTCTGTTTTCCTTGGCTCCTCGTATCGTTTATATTCTATCACGTTTGTGCCTCATCAACGGTCTTCCTTCTGAAAACTGCCTTAAGAGCCTCCATTCCAGCAAATCCAATCTGCAGTTCTATGAAATTTTAAGTTATTTCCCCACTGAAGAAAGTGGTAAGGCAGGTTTGGCTTTTGCTGTTACTGGAAGTTAAAAAAAACGTGCTTGCCTACTAGGATGATGGTCTAGCAGCCAGGGGAGACACTGAGCACGTTTTGGGACCTCCCTCCCAAACATTCATGCAATTGAACAAGGCTAATGACTGTTGTTAAGCAAAATTTTGTGTCTGTGATTTACTCTTATCTCTTAAGAAAATTCACTATAAGATTAATGATAAATGACGGAATCAATCATTAGAGGTGTTGACTTTACGGGTAACTTTCACGATGGAATCTGAGTCTAAAATAGCAACAAGATGGATCTTATGTGATCTTCTTTGCTGTATAAGCCAATTATAAAAGGTTTTGACCTTCCTGAAACGGATCGGAAGACCCAGGACAGCAGCACTTCCATTAGCATTGGTCTGATCTGGCACCTACTGCCATTTACTGTGGCTTTTTTCTAGAAGTTTTCCAAGAGAAAACTTTTTATATGGTACCATATTTCCTAGAATTTAGTGATACGGTTTCATATAAAACTACTGTGAGCAATGCATTTATTTTGTAGCGTATCTGAACATGTTTATAGATGCACATAGCTGTCTATCTGACTCTTAAATTGTAAACTGCACAAGCACAGAAAGCAAAGTCTGTGTTTCCATTGCAGGCCTCAGTAAATGCCTGCTTAGCTGATGCTGGAAGGTAAAATTGAATCCTTCTGGATTTGGATGGATTTTTTTGTTGTTGTTGTTTTTGTTGGCCTTATTTCTGAACATCTTGAGGGGTCTGGGGGAGAATCAGCAATGATCAGGAAGCATCAGAACTGTTTGCTGTCAATATATTTGAGTATACATCTGCTTATCAGTGAGAACGGAAGGGAAAAGAAACTCCAAATTAAAAAATAAATGGTCCATTTTAGGCTATGTGTGGGCTCTGAAAAACTCAGAGGCAGATGAGAAGTCAGAGTTTTGTGGTATTGCAGTGACTGTGCAAACGGATGCGGAGCTGGGATCAATTATCAAATGATTCCTTTCTTCATGAATATAATTGCACTACTGATATTTTTATCTCTGTGTAATTAAAAAGTCTTTGTCACTCAAGAGGGCACTGCTCTTTGTTGTGTGATTCCAAATGGGTTCTAATGAAAATGCTCTGCTCAATTCTGGAACCAACCTTACCTTCTCAATGATTACAATTACTCATCTGCATGCAGACACATTCTAATTTGGCAAAAAAAAATGAGAAAATATATTTAGAAGGTATATTTTTATAGTATGGAAGACCAACATTTTTTTGACCTCAGAAAAGATTGCTGATTGTGAAGAATTTTGAAATAAAAACAGTGCCAAAACATTATTACAATACATGAGTCCTGTTTTGTAATAGGATTTCTTTTTATTATTACTTTGTAATTCTCCATAATCTGAAATGAAAAAAGACTTCCTTTATCCCCTTCTTTGGTTACTTATGGGGCAATACTAAGAGGTGGCCACAAAGTAAGTCATCACCCAACTTTTCTGAATAAACAGCGTGTGGGCGGAGAGCTTGGCCCACGCACTCCTAGCTGGCTACTTTAATAGCAAAATAAGCAGCAAACATTTGGAATCTAAGTCACCTCAAACTTCTTCAGTTCTTCTTTGGCCACTGTATACAGTACCCCAGAAGAGCTGGGGAAAGCCGCTGTCCTTTCAGAAACTTTCAACCAGTCTTCAAACCGAGAATAGTCATCCAGAAACTTCTGCCACAATCGCCACGTCTCCTCAATTCTGAGACAGAAAATGAAGGAACAGATTCCCATTATTTAAGACTGTTTATGCTCTGGAACCCTGTCTGATGGCTGCAACAGGATTAAGAGTGCCCAAATAAGCAACTGTCGTGCCAAACAATAACCGTGCCTTGAGCCAAACTGACCAGAGAGAGTGAGACAACTGTTGGAGCTAAAATAAAACAGCTGTCATTTTTTTTTAAAGCATGCCCTGCAGCTCGGGAATTGGAATTCATCGAATTGAACATTATAAACACATAACATGAGCTTCCATAGATGTTTGCAAGGAAATTTAGAAGTGCTACACGTTGACAGTGCTGATAATCTGCTAAATAGAACAGAAGTTCAACTTCACAGATAACCCCGATGGCAACCTAGACAGCAAGATAAATAGCAAGCTCTAGAGCGCGACCAGAGAGCACCACGATTTCATGTTTATAGCCACTATGATGATGTTGTAAAAACATGGGTTTCTGCCACATTAACTTTCAAAGGGCTTAAAGATAAATGTGTCTCTTCACTATTTAATTTTTTAGTAAAAGAATAAATTTTTCACAACTACAAATTTTGTAAAATTATACTTGCGTGGCAAGAGGCTGTTTTTATGATTCTGCATGATATTGGGACCATTAGGTCAGACATAACTTGGCAGGCTATATTTACATACTACCTTGACACCTACTTATTTTCCCAACTCAATTAGACCATGGCAAATTTGGGAAAGCAAGGATATTTTTGGATATTGTAACCAAAGGGAAGTAATGAGCAATGAATACTCCAGGTCATTTCTCTTTCCTTTTTGGTCTTTGCTCTTCCCTAACTGAATAGCCCTGCTCACTTGAGCCTCCTTTCCATAGACATAGCACAGATGTTTCTCCACCGCCGGTCCAGGTTTCGCGTAGCCTGCTGGATGGAGTCACACTCGGCGTCGGTGGCGCAAGCGTCACAGTCATGCAGCAGGACTTCGCACAGGTTGAGGACGGAGGCGACACCTGTACTGTGCTTCTCGATGTCTCTCTGAAGCTCCTGCAGAGGAAGGCAGCATGCTTATTCCACAACACCACGTGTAAGGACAGGAGTAGCGGCAACAGTGTTCATTGACTGAGAAACGGAAGGCTAGCCCGTGACAAGCATTTCTCTCTGATGGAATGAAGTTTCAAGAGCCTCATTTAAGAAATCTGGCCATCTCAAGAGCACAGTGAGACGATGGATCTAGAAATGTTTTGTCTATGTGAACACTGCCGATGAAACTGCCCACACTAACAGTAAAGCTACCTTCTGTAATGATTGGAAAATGAATCTGACCCTAGACTTAATTCTACAGATACTTTGCTCCCATTCTGATTGAGGGATCAATCAATCCATCAGGCAATACATGATGCTAAAGAACTGGGAATTAAATTCCAAACACCTGCAAATTGTTTTAAACAGTTAATGTCACTATCGTTAAAAGATACCATGGCTTAAGGGACTGAGGTTCTGAATCATGCATGACATTACTATCAGCAGCTTTCTCAGAGTGTGATTTTAAATGTAGGAAAACAAATGTTTATTAAAAGTAAAAAATTTATTTTCCCCTAATTTCTACATGTGAAATTTCATATTAACTGCATAGAATGTAAATCTGAAATGTGGATTACTTTCTCCATGAGTTTTGCTATCATTCTGAATGCCCCCCAGAGCCCTGGTGTTAAAGGCTTGGTCTGCAGCCAGTGCTGCTATCAGGAGGTGGAGGACTGTTTAGGAGGTGGGGTGTAGGGAACAGAAGTTAGGTCACTGGCGTGTGACCATGAGGGGCTATGGGGACCCAGCCCCTTCCTCCTTCTCTTTTTGGCCTCCTGGCCACCCTAGTGCCATCCCAGGCCCAAAGCAAAAAATTCATACTAATTTTGTAAGAATTAAGTACAGTGGTGAGATAAATACACAAACTCCACATAGGGAAGATTTCTATTCTTACATAAAAATTCTCTTTTTCTAGAACTAACAATCTTCTCTCTCTTTCGCTATCTCAAATTTACATTGCTTGTTTCTAGTCTCTCTCCTATAGGACTAATACATCTCCTTCCAGTATGGTTAAGCCCAATAGGTGACATAATTCAATTGTTTTCCTCCTTAGAAATTCTCCTCCTCAAGTGCCTAAGCCCTAGCTCCAATCTGACCAGTGCTCACTGGGCTGAAGGACGGCTGTCATCAGGGACTTCCTTCACCTTTGTCCTGAGAAATCCCTTTTTAAAAATTTTTATTTTTAATTAGCATGCATTAATTGCCCATATTAATAGGGTTCTATATGAAACTTCACTGCATGGATGCAGTGTGCAATGGTCAAATCCCACCTCCTGTCATCCACCCTCCCCATCGCGTCCCAACTTCTAACAATCTCTATTCTGTATTCAAGCTGACTTCTTTTTTTCAAACTTCCACATATGACAGAGAACATGCAATATCTGTCTTTCTGTTTCTGGCTTATTTCATTTGACATGATGTCCTCTAATTCCATCAATGTTACTACAAATGATGGGATGTCATCCTCCTTTATAAATGAATAACATTCCAGTTTTCTTTCTCTTGAGCTTTATTCTTCTTATCACTTGGCCATTAGTGTATGTAGAATACTTTTCATTAGCTTCCTGAAAATGGGCCCATAGGAGGCAAATTTTTGTAAATTATGGAAAGGATATAAAATTCTAAATTCTAAGTCATTTATATCAGCCCCCACTCAGCCCCCTGGTGTAGGGATTGAACCCAAGGGTTGAACCCAGGGGCACTTTAACCACTGAGCTATATCCCCAGCCCTTTTTATTTATATATTTTTATTTTGAGACAGGGTCTCACTAAGTTGCTGAGGTTGGCCTTGAACTTGTGATCCTCCTGTCTCAGCCTCCCAAGCTGCTGGGGTTACGGGTGTGCACCATCACACCAAGCCTTCCTTCGGCCTTTGAAGGCAATATGCTACCAACTGCAAGCTTCCATTGTCATTCGGGAGAAGTCAGAGATTTCTAACCTGGAAACCTTAAAGGGTTTCTCTTTATTGCTCACGTGTGTCAGTTTTATAATGTAGCGCCCTGGGTTTTGCTTTGTTTTAAAATTCCCTGCACGCTTGTCAGGGCCTTAGGATCTGGAAGTGTCTGTTTTACTTTTTCTTTTTTTTAACATTAGCACTTGATAATTTCTTCTTCCATTTAAAAAATTCTGTTTGGAACTCTTAAGGAGTAACTAAATTAGATTCAAAACTCCTGCATTAATTCTTTAATTTTATTATATTTACCTCCTTTTTATACATCTTTTGGTTTTATTTTGTGGGCAATATTCTCAATTCTTAAAGTTCCATTAAAAAAAAATGGCATCCTCTTCTTTTTTTGAATGCAAAATCTCTAATTTCTATGAGGGTTTTTAAAAAATAAAATTTCTTCCTCCATCTATAATATGTTTCCTTTCATTCTTTCTTTGCCCCACCCCAATTTATTCTGGCCTTTTCATTCATTGTAGGAGATGGATGCTTAAATGATAGAGGCTCTTGTCCACCCACAGGGCCCTGAGGAGTCAGCCACAGGAAGCAGGGAGCTAGGTGGGGTGTGGCGCCTGCTGGGTGCCCTCAAGAATCACACCTGAAGGCATTTTCCCTTGCCTGGACCATTCCTCCACAGAGACAGCTCCAGTCTCCTGGCTGGGGTGTGAGCCTGGCAACACACTGTTGGAGCCCAGCTGGGAAAGCCGGTGACTGCCAAACCCTTTGGTACAAAGCGGCTCACTCCATCTCCCTACTCTTAACCCACTGACTCCAGCCTGGTATCCTGATGCCCCAGCACAAAGTCCCCCTGGTTTGTCTTCTGTGCAAGCTTTCCCTGCAGAGCAAGGCAAGCAGGGCTGGCTGCCTGCCTATCCGGGCCGAAAGGGATCTGCCCGTCCCACCGCTCCCGAATCTGACTTTTGAGCCATGTCCCACCTTACAGTTCTACCGACACCCCAGCTCAGTGTTACCTGATTTCCATTTTCTGTGCCTTCCTGGACCTCTGGGGCATAAACCAATTTTCCCCACCCTCCACTCTGCCAGTACCATCAGTATTCATCTGTTCTTTTCCTGTCTGCCAGAAGTCTACTCTGTCATCTCTATCACATTCTCTCCTGTTTTATTTACCATTGTGGGCTTTGACCTCTCCCTTTAGGTATCATTTTATTGGAGGTTTAGTAGTAGGTGGAGCTACAAAATTCATATGAACAATTCACCATTTAATTGGATAATGTTTTTATTTTCATATATTGCTAAATGACAATACTGGCCATTTGGACTTTAATACTTATTACTGAAACATATCACTACAATGTTTTCTGTAAAATTTTGGAGGACTGAAAGCAAATTATAACCCTCACAATGCAATTATCAAAATTTCAAACATTAGTATCCTTCAGAGAATTTTAATCTTAGACTTGCCCTTGCCAAATTGCTTGTTTTTTTTTTTTTTGTTTTTTTTTGTCTGCTTGTTTGGTTTGGTTTTTGAGACAGGGTCTCATTAAGTTGTTGAAGCTGGCTTTAAACTTGGAATCCTCCTGCCTTGGTCTCCTGAGTTGCTGGGATCATGGGTGTGGACCACTATCCTTGGCTACTTTTTAATCTTATAAAATTGAAAAATATCCCACTAACAAAAAGTTTTTAGATCCAATGATAATATCAATAATTTAAAAAACTCTGGGGTTGGAGTGGTGGTTCAGAGGCAGAGTGCTTGCCTGGCATGTGTGAGGACCAGGTTCAAACCCCAACACTATGTACACAAATAAGTGTTGGAAAAACAAAAACCAGATGAAATAATGAATAACATTGATTCTCATTCTCTCTCTCTCCTAAAAAATATTTAAAAACCCCAACATCTACAATAATACTTTAGCACCTATTCTCATTGGCTAAGGTTGCATGTAAAAATAAAATAGGTATATTACGTATTTCATAGGATTTTAAATTAGGCACTATTTTCATTTTATGGTGTTTTTAAGTTAAGTAACTTGGCTATAATGGACTACATGTATCAGAAGGAACCAAGTCTGGGTAGAATTTTCAAAAGCAATCAAAGACATGGAGCAACAAGACTTCTCATGAGGAATTCGTGGTACTCATTACAAGCAAGCAGAGTCCACTATACTATATGAATAAGCGAGGGAGTGGGAGGTAAAAAGTTCTCCTATATGCATATTAAGGGTCATCTCTTTTGTTTTGTTGGATCATACATGATTTGCCAGTGACAAGTGCTCTTTGCTGCATACATGAAGGTGAAATTATAATTCATGGTCTAAAGACTGTGTAATCAATGCTTGCACAAAAAATTTTTTTAAACTCTAAAAATTCTAAGTACGCATTGTAACCTTTCTCCACATGACATGCTTGGAAATCAAAGGACTCCTTTCTAAGTCTATGGCAGTGGGCTAGTGGCCCACAAATAACTGAACATGACAGCAGCTCAACCTTACCTACTATCACCTAAGAATGGATCCTTGAATAACCAAGGACACTAACACTAGGATGGTAGGATGGAGCAAGCAGCGACCTGGAACTGTGTGCCGCCGACACTTCCCTCCACAAAGCCTCCCTTTTGTCCCCAGTCCTGCTTGCGCTCTACTGGCCTCCCTTCGGGAGTCACCATCTCACTCTCGCCCTGTGGCCCAGCCAGGAGGACAGGTGTCCCACGGCCTGTTTAATTTCAGCTCAAGTGTTCTCAGTTGTACCTGCTGCTCGTTAAGCTTTCTCTGTATTTCTTCAGAGCTGCAGGAATCATAGATGATGGGCTTGGCCAGCTCGGACTCGATGTGAGCGAGCCAGGTCCGCAGGCTGCTCATGTTCTTATCCAGCTGCTGCACAGCCACCAGCGTCTCCTTCAGCTTCTTCACCCTGCGGGCAGAGCAGGTGGAACACTGGTAAGAGAACCTGCTCAGGAGATCCCTAAGGGTTGCTTTTCACTACCTTTGGGTGGAAAGTCAGTTAACAGAGAAAGCATACTGAAGACAAGCTATCAGAGATAGGTCACATGCACTCAGCAATTCGAGTATACTGGAGCTAGATCACATTAAGAATGACTGAGGACCCGGTGGGTTTAAGCAACAGAACACAGGTCTGAGGTATAAAGTTTGTAACTATCTGATCTCCACTTCAGTGCCTAGATCAGCGCAGTATTCATTACATAACGTGCATCAAGGAAAGCTATTACCATTTTCTTTTCCAGGAAGCAACAGAAACCACTTTCTCCATTCTTGTGCTTGTCCTTTATCTAACAACCAGGAGGGCATCTTATGGATAAGATGCTGGGGAGAGCAAGATAAATAAAGCGCCATTCTTTCTCATCTCAAATGTACAGGCTGACAGGAAATCTAGACAAGTAAAGGATGAAATATGCACAGTGTGGTAAGAACTAAAGAAATGGGCCAAGTCTCTGGTTAATAAGTTAGGAATGAGCCGTTCTGTCTTGCCATGTTTAGGTAATATTCCATTCATTTATTCATGCACCATTTGTCTTTTCTTTATTCTTTCTACAAACACATGTAGTGTTAGGAAAACATGGTGTCGGGTGATAGAAATACAGTGTTGGCTGATTTTCATCCTTCCCATTCAGGACCTTGGGCTTTGATGGAAGATAGATAAGGAGGTCACAATTGAGCTGTATGTGCTCCAGGAAGCCAAGCTGAACACTTCTGGCCTAGGAAACAGAAGAGAAATAGTGTAGTGCTGAAGTTAGGATGGGGAAGAGAGGAGAGGAAAGATGAAGAAAAGAAGGCTGGGTGGGCTGGAGTAAGATTATACAGATTCTCTAAGGGCATGATCACGAGTGGACATGCTATTTTAAGCACAACAGAAACTTTCTCAAGATTTATCAGAAGTGATAAGATCAGTTTTGATGGTGAGTATGTGAGTCTGAAATGAGGGTTATGGGAACCAACACAAGGAAGCAAATAAATTTACCCAAGCAACTTACACCCAAAGCCCACATTTGGGAAACAGTAGGAAGAGAGGAGTGGACTGAATTCCTGAGTTCATAAACGGGCATGATGTGAGGCAGAAGGAGTTAAAATCATGTATTTTCCATTTTGGTGACTAACTAGACTCCCATCTCCCAGCATATCAGAGGATAAGCAAGTTCTACATTAGACTACATTAATTGGAGACAAGATGTATCTGAAGCACCAGGTAGAAAGATATGGAAATGCAGTTCTCATGTCCAAATGAGAGAAGGGAGTTCACACCACCAGTTTAAGTTGATTGGCATAAAGTTGACACTTGGAATGGATGCGTTTCATCCTGAGAGGGAGTGGACAAAGAATGAACTTTACAAGGGTGGTTATAGAAGGATGAATTGAAGATTAAGAAAAAAATACAAAAGGAAGAGGACCTGGGAAATATAACATAGACTGAAGGCAGGAACTTCAGGGATTGTTGGTCAGTGTGATCAAAGGCCACCCGCGCTAGATTCATCTGGTTTGCCTCAATAATGCAGATTCCCAGACCCCAATCTAGTCCTGCTGGATCTGAACCTGTAGGGATGTGAACAGGGAATTTGCATTTTTAACAAGTGCTCTCGTAGGTTGGATCTGGAATGTCCCCAGAAGCTCATGTGCTGAAAACATAGTCCCCAGTGCAGTAAGGTTCAGAGGCAGGGCTTTGAAGAATGACTGGATCATGAGAACCCTGACCTCAGTGGATCAACTGATCAACAGATTAATCCACTGATCACTGGATGGACTGCAGGGAGGTGGGACCATGCTGGAGGAAATAGGGAGTGGGGTGTGCCCTGGTAGTATTTGTGTTCTCTCTGGCACCTTTCTCTCTCTCTCTCTCTCTCTCCTTGCAGCTACTCTGATCTGAGCAGCTCCCCTCTGCCATGCCCTATCCCACAATGTTCTGTTCAAAGCAATGGAGACTGCTGGCTATACAGCCAGTTGACCGTGGACTAAATCCTCTGAAACCATGAGCCAAAACAAACCCTTCCTCCTCTAAGTCATTCCTGTCAAGTATTTTGGTGAAAAATTAGAGACAAAAAGCTGACTAATACACAAAGTGATTCCTGTGGATGCTAAAAATTTGGAAACTACTGGTCTACCACACTGCACAGCCATATAGGATAATGAGGCTTAAGACAGGATCCAGCATCTGGCAGTTAGAAGAGCCCTGCCAACCCCACGCAAGCTGTGCACCAAGGGTTGTGGAAACAGAAATCAGAATGCATTTAAGCTAAGTAAGACACTATGGCAAGGCAATTTAGTTAGTTTAAGAAAGAAGGCAGTAAAGGTCCTATAGCATAGGACCTCTGGCATTCTAGAGGTCTGTCTCCAAACGATGACTGAGTGCTGATGGCTGTAGAGTAGCTTGCTCCAAACAGAAGGATCAGGGTGATAACTAGCATATAACCAAAGACTTCCGGTCCTGTCTTTGTAAAATTCCCTTCTACCTTCAGACCATGAGACCTCCTTTCTGCTCAGGAAATACGGATACCTCATTGGCACTGCTCATAGTGTAGGTGAATATCACGTAAGTAAAACATTTCCAGGTTCTAGGTGTCAATTTGGCCCAACTGAAGAGGTATCTGTTTGAAAAAATTTCAAGAACAATGTGATTTCTGAGATCACAGGGATATGGTATATTTAAAGGCAGGGATCTGCAACAGAGTGCTCGCAGAGATTGACAACTTACATTTAGTCATCAGGTGTCTACAGATTGCCAAGCTAGGGTACATGATCACCCAAGGGTGCTGTCAGTCCCTACATGTCAACTACCAGCTCTCTTGCTCCACCCAGATGATTCTGATAGGCTTCTGGATCAAAAGCCACTGATCTAGAGAAAGTCTCATTTCTTCGCTTCTACTACAGTTTCAATAAATCAGAGTTTATCTGTCAAATGAAAAAGTAACCACATGATGACACGATCACTCTTCCTCCTTGTGATTTTCCTCAAAGCACTGTCATTTAAATGCTTTCCAAAGATTTTCACTATGGTCAGCTATTAATAACAGTAATAATATCTAGACTTGATTAATTATAATTAATAGTAATACCTATACGTGAATAACATTTTCTATTTGTAAACACATTCTTCCATGTATTATCATATATTGTTTGGGGAAAATGTATGTTTTAAAATATTATATTCATATTCCACAATATATTCTACTGGTATTCTAACATATTGCCGTGCTTAACATGACTCACAATATCACTCAAGATAAGAATCCCCTAATTAATTTCAGTCAAGATAAGACTTCTAATTAGCTTTTTAAACACAAATTACATCTAACCCCCTTGGGCACTTCATGGCATTGACCTTGAACAGTATTCCCAGAAATTTTTACATACAATCCACACTTGTTTCTTTCACATATAAGAAAAAATTCACTTGGGTAGCAGTCAATCAATGATCCACAGTTTTAGAAAGTTACTGGGTGCAAATCTTAGGGTGTGTATTCTGCTAATGATCATGGCATGGACAAGGAGTTTAACCTGGCCCTGGCCACAGTGCCCCAGACTGTGGATAGACTGCTATCAATGGTCTTGCTGGCACAGGACAGGCACATAACGTGGAGATGTCTGTCCTGATGTTACCCTGGTAGGAATGTCCTCCCCTTAATCTCTCCCATTTGACCAGCTTCCTGTCTTCAGTCAGGGTGGGGTCTTGATGCTGACTAAGCATTAAGAACAGAGTTTAACTGCAACCTCATAATCTCATTAGGACTTCCTAGAGACTGGAGCGCTAGCTTGCTCTCTACCTTTATTTTAACTCCCTGGGATTATTTGTGCACAAGTTGATTTTCTCCATGGCAAACTCTTTGGAAAGGTGAAACTATGAATTTCCACATTTGAATTTTCCCTCCCCTGCCATGCGGAGATCAGTGTTTTACATAAAATTGGACATTATTTAAATGCTGCCCAACTATTTACAGTATTCTAAGTAAAATATTTTTATTTAGTTGACATTTAATTTTTAAAAGACATTTGATATAAGAATATACTTGTTTCCTCTAAATCCAACAATTGCAAATGGTCTATTTATGCAAATCTAAAATTCAATTCATTTTCTTAGTTCAAAACTCACAAATATGATCAAAAGATCCTAAGCACAAAGGAATATGAGTAAACATTATTCCATTGAACTGTCTATACTGGCAAAATAAATCACAGGATTCTTAATTTGTATAATGTTGAACAAGTTCCAAGTCAGAGTGGTGAGTGAGCAATATGTCAAGGGCATCGTGACATGGAAATGCTTGTTCATATAGTCCATTAGGGACAAGTTCCTCTTTCAAACTAAGGTGTAAATTCAGTGAAGTCAATGAGGGTGAACACTTAAGCAGTTCTCCTTTATCATCTTTTTAAGGAGTATATTTTATTACAAACAGCAAAATACATTGTGTGTGTGTTGGAGGAGACGGATGTAAGCTGGGGGACGTAGGTGGGAAGGCCCCCATATATTTTCTGTGGCTTATTAAACTTGATATTTGCAGGGCAGGGTTCATTCTTTAATAGGAGAAATATCTCATGTTTTCCCCCTTATATCTTTAAAGGAAATTTTCAGCTACAGTGTCACAATATTTTTATTTACTCATCATTGTAAGAAGTTTGAGCAACATTCCTTTTGGTAGTATCTAGGATCATAATTCAAAATAGATGCCTGCGTGTGTCACATGTCTGGGGGACTTCAGCAAGCCTGATAAATCTGCATGTCCCTACAGCTTATCATTCTCCTTTCACGGTCCAAAGTGCCTCAGGCGCTGGACCTTTCTTGACAGGGATTCTACTATTAAATTAAATTGTCCAGCATATGAACATGTCACATGAACATGTACACACACCTGTACATGCACTTATGCATACATACTTATATATCTAACACATATACACATATACATAACCACTTTTCTTCAAACTAATTTAGTATGCCTATAACCCCAAACAGAAAAAAATCCAAATTCTAAGTATAATAGAACCAAAAGTACCATTGGTAATTCCTATGTCTCGACAGGAATTTATTTAGAGGATAATAAGACAAAAAAAAACACTTAAAAAATAAAATGAAATAAACCTGTCATATTGTCATTCTAACTGAAAAAAAAATCATGAACTAAGTATTTACACAATGCATCATCACTATTTCAGATATAAATTTAATCTTTATTAAAGGCTGATATTAGCAGATACTCAAAATTTTCTGACAAACACAAACAAAAGCAACTTTCTCTGTTTAATAAATAAAAATCTGATTTTTATTCATTATAAAGAAAACTTTGCTACAAAGCTGGGAACTGGTTAAAGCTGAATTTCCATCTTATCAGACACCTATCTTTTAAACTGCAGAGGAGAGACTCACTGGGTCTTTTTCTAAATCTCTATCCAGTGTCTCAGCCTCTCTACTGTAGCCACACACTCCTCATGTGACGCACACAGTCCAGAGACGACTGGTATGCCAAGTCATAATGAAGTCCATTAACTTTCATCCAGCTGCATGTGTCCAGCAGAGGAACAAGAACGCAAACCAACACGACCCACAGTCTCCAAACGCCAGTTGCCTGCATTTAAGTTGGCAAAAACAATCCTGGCCTGAAGCCCCCAGCATCTATCCTATAAGCCCACGTAACACGACAGCTATGCACAATGGAGGAAACTCAAGGAGATGCCTGCCTGGTGACATCGCAGTTACAGTCTGGGAGATCCGCATCGGTGCAGCCATCCTCTGCCATTCTCAGGGCACGCGAGTCCTCCACCACCACCATGAAGTGTCCACTTGCCAGAGCGAGGCTCTGCAGAGCAAAGAGCTAAATCCTGTGTGGGGATGAAAGGGTCCCCCTCTCTGCGTATAGAAGTATGAAAATGCTCACGCTGGACAAATGGTGGTAGTCTCTGCCTGATAACATGACACTGGGCAGTGACAAGTGGTCATGTTTCTAAATAAAACCCACATTCATTAACATGTGCCAGGCCTGATCTCCTGGAATGTAGGCCACGAGGGTAAGAAGGGGAAGCAGCTCAGTGTAATCTCAAAGGAGGAGGCTACAGGTCTAAAGAAAGGCTGTCAAAAATAAAGCAGACACTCTGGCTGCCACTGCAAGGACAGTGGACTTCGTTGCGGGCTGTCTGTCAGGTTGGAGGGCTACATGAAATGGACAACCACGCTCGTGCAAACGGACGGACAAAAGTCCCCAAATACAGCAAACTGTGCTAGTGACATGGAGCCACTCCTCTCTCCCTTCAGCTCACTCTGCAGCTCAGGGTGTAAGTGGGAGTTTCAGGGGTGACCTGGGAAGGTCTGGAGGGAAGAAGAGACTCTGTGGACACGAATTCATTCTTTACCTTTGAATGGATACTGGAGAGGAAATATAACAGAGAAATATTAGTCTTCCCTTTATATAATAAAAAATTTTGTTTAAAAAGAGTGATGTAAGGTGACCAAATTAGCCTGTTCATTTCAAGATGATTTAAAGAACATCTATTTATTTGTGTGGGGGGATCTGGGGGAACTTTGTGTGTATGTGTGTGAATTTCAAGAGTTTCTAAATTTTCTGCACTTACTATTTGAGAAATATAAAAAATATCAAAAGTGACACACCATGCCATGCTTTGCTTTCATGAATCAGCGCAGGAAAAATTTGGAAGAGTTCCCGAATGGGACTGAGTCACAGAACTGAGTATTTCCGCTGGCAGATCACAGTTGGAGACAGGTGTGGGAGATGTTCACACAGACTGCACTGTCTCCAACAGGGGGCTAGAAAGCAGGTGTGACGGCCGGGTGTCTTTGGGGAGAAGTCAAAAGGGAGACTGAATCCCATGTGGCATTAAACTTTAGGGCAAATTCGTTATCAGCTCATATGGTCCAATTTTTAAGGAAGCAACTAGAAATGGACCATATATCCACAAAATTCTCCCACAGGAATTCTATCTATGTATGAGACTATACACATGAAAATGCGTATGGGCATCTTAGTGACTATAGTGTATATCTTTTACACAGATTGATGAGTCCAGTTTATTCATTAAGTTTGCAAAGTAAACTAAATAACACCACCTAGAAAATTCTCATGTGAAAAACTACAAAAAAATACAAACAGGGGTGACTGTGCAGAAAGCCCTGCACCCCCGTGTGACACTGGCTCATCGTGGGACTGGGCGTACGCTGAGCAGCTGATTACAACCCCACAATAGTAAATCCAAGGTACAATGGACACAGTGCATCCCCATCTAAGCAGCCACTGAAAATCATAAGGGAAATGTAACTTGTGTAACTGGGCTACACAGGCATTCAAGATCAGTCTGTGAGTCAGAATGATGGAAAACCCTGGTGGGGGAAGTTTACCAAGGGGTACGCCTCCCTAAGACAGGTATTTACAGCCCAGCAGGCTCCGATGTCTCCTGAAGTAGGAGTCTGTTGTCTTTTTAAAGACTGAGATGCGAGGCTAAAAGGAATTTCTGGGACCCTGAGCCGTCGCGTGTCTACACTGTGGAGTAACCAGTGGAGACACGCCAGCCTCTAGGTGCAGCTGGCTCTGAGTGCAGGGTTTTGCGAGTCTCCTTTCCTACCATGCCCTCCTTGGGGAAATAGGCCTCTGTCTCCATCACTGCATCCCCAGAGTCTAACAGTCCTCACATCGTAAGTGCTTCACAAGCAAAGGTTGGGAGGTTAAGACTGTGGGAATGCATACCCAAGCTTAGCCTGCACTGAACTGCTCTGTCTCTCTAACCTGGAAAAAGAAGTCACAAACTTGCCAGGCAGCAGGGCAACAGGCCTCACAGCAGGGCTTTGGAGTCAGGTAGCACAGTCTCTGTTATGCACCATGTGTGTGACCGGGGCCAATTCAAGCCTCAGCCTCTGTATCTGTGAAATGGGTTTACACCAATTACACCTTAAAGAGTTTTATGAACAACATCTGAGAAGACGCACAGGCAGCCTGCAGAATGGTCCTTGGCACAAACCAAGGGTTGAATAAGTGTCAGCTAGCTGAAATATGTGCTATTGTTGAACCTTTAAAATACTGATACGCACTTATTCCACTTTTGTTTTATTACCTCTAAAGTAAATCACAATCACTTCTTTCGTTAGACCCTCTTTGATGACTTCCTTATAGAAAAAATACACAATACATTTTTATAATCAGCAAACAGAATTGTGGTGCCTTATCTTTACTTTAAAAGCAGATTGTGGGGCAGTTCCTAAATGGCCACCCTCCAACACTCCTAACTGCTCAACTATACAAAGGCTCGTTCGTTGAGAAATTTATTGAGCCCACAGTATGTTCAGTCATACTCTTTTCCTTTCCCGTTCCGCTTTCTCCTCTTTACCTTTCCTTTCTTTTTGTGCAGTGCTGGGGGCTGAACTCAGGGCTTTGCACACGCTAGGCGAGTGCTCTGACCCTGAGCTGCATCCCAGCCCCAGGCACTCTACTTGGTGCTCCTGAAACACAGGGAATAAAGTGGATGAAACTGCCTGGCCTCGCAGAACCAAAGTCCAACAAAGCCAACTTCACCTAAAACAAAGCCTCTACCCAGTCATTCCCTCTTTAGTCTCAAATAACAGAGTGCATCATCCAAACAGATCAGAGTTTATGCTGCTGCTGAAGAACCTCATATTTTTCTTTTTGACTACTATCCCTTCCATTCATGCTGATCTTCTGTGATAGAAACTGAATATAATGTACCTCTGAGATGTGAGGTATGTGCTTAAAACTATTATTAAAGCTAAAGGCAAAACTGCAAATAATGAAGCAGCTTAGTTTTGCAACTAAGCAAAAACAGTAATAATCAGCTTTATTCCCACATCCTGCTAACCCAAAATACAATAGGAAGGTGACAACTTTGTTTCATTTTGCTACTTCCAACAAAAACATCCTCTGTAAATACTGGTCATCAATTTCTTTTTCTTCCTGTGATGCTGGCTACCTGTGATGCTCTGAAATAAAGACCTTTTCTTGGGAATGGGTGCTGTTTGGATCTGACTCTCTCCTTCTCAGCTACATGCAAACAACATTAGACTTTTGAAATGAGAATTTTAAAGTTAATGAAAGTGCCGTTTATGAGAAAAACAGGAACATCAAAACGGTAGGTTAACATAGGAAGAGAGAGCTGGAATAAAAGGCTTTAAATTCTGCACACACGTGTGCTATGAATCCTCTTTACCTGGCTGCAATGAGATCCAGGAGATGCTGCCACCGGTCGTTGACCTTTCCAAGCTTGTATTCAATCTCAGACGCTTTGCTTTCATGGCTGGCTTTAGCAAGCCGTTCTCCCATTTGCTGGAGCTGTATTTTGTTCTCTTGGGCAACAGCAATTTCCTCTTGATAATCCTGCATAATAAATAGCAATCACAGAGGTCAGAAAGCATATTCTTAATGCATTCACCTAGCTCTTCCAGAAACATGATAATTACAGTTTTCTACTGCTGAGAAATAGTTTGGGCATGAGGAACACCATGTGAACATCAGTCTCTCTGCACAAGAATTAGGAGTACCTGTGATTTTCAGCATATATTCATTTAGTCCAGATTAAATTTTTATACAGGAGCTGTGGAACAGAATGGGAGGTGCTTTCTATTTACTTAAAATGTTCATTAAAAACAATGTACGTAGGTACTGGGGCAGTGTCTCAGTGGTTACGGTGATTGTCCAGGCATGCACGAGTACAAGGGTTCAAACCCCAGCACCATGTACACAACAAAGTCTCAGAGCAACGAACTGAATAAAATTGATTCTCTCTCTCTCTCATTATCCCTCTCTCTTAAAAAAAAAGAAAGTATAAAACTTAAAACAAACAAAACAATGTGACAATGTGAGTATATACATAGCTACAAAATGGCAAAACTTGGAAGATTAACACTAGGAAATTACACCTTAATGCTCTAATCCCTAACCAGATGCTATGTTTAGAATCAATCCCCACACACAGAGTTGACAGGCTTATAAGGTACACGCACACTCACAAACGTGTGCACATATATAGGTAATTGTGTATATGCATTTGCATGTCAATCATGCTATTTGTGCAGAATATTTTAAGAATTCCTTCATTTTAAAGAGGCAATCTCTATATTGTAACACATAAGCCCATGACAATCTCTTAAGAATAGTAGTCATTGGGGCTGGTGGCTTGGTGGTTGCGGCACTTGGCTGGCATGTGGAAACACCTGAGTTCAAACCCCGGCATGTACACAACAAAGTGGTGGAGTAGCAAAGGCCACATGAAAAACTAAATAAAAAATTAATTCTTTCTCTAACTGTCCCTCTCTCTTCTTACAAAAGAAGAGGAGGAGGAGGAGGAGGAGTTGTCGTCATTAATTTTAGCAGGCCAATGGTTCAGAAGCTGTCTCAATTTACCCAGTTTCTGCCCCAGCTCCTCTTCAATGTTGTTTTGACTGAAGAGAGCAGGCTTCATGTGTCCTATTTGCAAAAGATAGGTACTAAATGGTATGATTTAAGTGATAATGAAAGGAAGTGACAATGAAATCCTTCCCCAACCACCAGTGACCCTCTTATTCCCTTGCCGTGGTGAGTGACAGGATCCAATGTTTAGGATCAACTTTTCCATGTTTGGTTGAAGCTTCTGTTATGAGATAAACAGATGAAGACAGGTTGCACATGAGCAGGTTATGTTAACCTTCCCTATTCTAAAGCAGGTGTCATAAGAAGCCATTTACCTCAGGGCCAAGGACGTTTTATTCCATCCCAGGGCTGAGCACTCTCCTCATGCCCAGCACCCCGCCTGCTGGCCTTTCTGTGTTACTTCCACACTAAGGGATCCAAAGACCAAAACATTGCATGCACTTATTAATAGTTTTAATATTTCATCACAAACTTGGGATGATTTTATTAAGAAATGTTTACTTCAAAGGAATTACTCCAAGCTTTAAAAAGTATTTATAATAAAACGATCCTCTTCAACTGTCTTTTAAACTGAACTATTTGTGAATATCAGTGCCAGTAGACACCAATATTTTTGACTCAGTTAATTTAGCACTTTTTTCCTATGTTGTCAAAATTACCAAGTCTTTTCTTAGTAATTATTTCCTTTATAAAAGAGACACCATGGAGAAGCACACTCTGAAAGACATTTTGTTTTTCTAAAACCCAAGGCTTATTTTATACATAAACAGGGTTAGTTAATATTTTAAAGAGAATTTCTAATATTCTGCCAAGCCATATAATAAAATTATAAGAAAAGCTAAAGATTTGTAAATTGTAATTTTGGTTGTATTTTGTTCAAGAGATTTTTTTCCCCATACTCCCAAAAAATGCATTCTGAATTTCACATTAAAAAGCAATGAGACTACACTCTTAACCAAAGTTTATTCTTTAGCAAATTTCACTCCATCAGCTAGTGCCTTTAGTCATGTTTAGTACAGAATTCTCTGACATCTAGCAACTAGCAAAGTGCCACTGTTAGCAGATGCTAAAATGAAATCCATACCATCTCAACCCACGTATTAAAACTCTGCAACATCAAATAAATGCTTATTCAGAATTTGCAGTGTTATATCAAAACCTTGGAAGATATTAACATTGCATGTTGGCCCTGGAGGTACTTTTTTCCTATGCGCGTGAAAGAATAGGGATCATTTTTTCCTAATAATTATTTGTGTTTCTTTTCCAAATGAATGAAGTCACAAATATGAACTAAGTGCTTACAAGAAGTCAGACACTGCTCTGGGTGCAGGGGAGACAGCAATTGACAAAAGTTCATGTTCCATGAAATTTTCAGTCCAGTGGGGGCCTCCATCATAAATGGACCATGAACAAGAAAATACAAAACATACATGGTACATCAGATGGTGATGTGCTCAAGAGAAACATAAACTAAAATAACACTGAAATCATTATTTGTTCAAAAACACTGTGGAGGGGCTGGAGCAGTGGCTCAGTAGTTATAGTGCTTGCCTGGCATTTACAAGGACCTGGGTTCGAACCCTAGCACCAAATACACAACTGAGATTCAGAAAAACGAAAGTCAGGTGAAAAAATAAATAGAATCGATTCTCTCTGTCTCTCTACTCTCCCTCTTTCTTAAAAACAAAAAAATAAAAAAAGAACAATGTAGAAACAATACTGAAATAGTAAAAAATATTTTCAAATGTTGGCTAATTTGATCAGTCCTACTTTTTATAGACATGAAAATATTCTGGATCCACATGAATACAGAAAATAATAATACAAAGATAACTTGAAAATAACAGGAAGCCAAAATTCCAAGGAAAGCCTTTTTTTTTTTTTTAGAGAGAGAGGGACAGTGAGAGAGACAGAGAGAGAGAATCAATTTGATTTAGTTTTTCACGTGGCCTTCGTTGTTCCAATACTTTGTTGTGTACGTGGTGCTGGGGTTCGAACTCGTGTCCTCGTGCTTGCCACGCAAGTGCTGTAACTACTGAACCACTGCTCCAGGTCCCCCTGGGGAAAGTCTTCATTCCACCTAAAGGCCATGTTTTAGAGGAATAATTTCAGTTTCATTTACCCTATTTTTTTTCCTTTTAGTTGCACTCTAGTGATTTTTGTCCATTTGAAAACCAAGAGAGAAAAACAAGATGAGATAAGACCAATCCACAGCAGATAATCTATTGCATCCTACATTGAAAGTGTCTGTATGTTTTGTAGGTAAAGCAGGCCTTCCCGTGCGAGCCTTTGTTAAGAAGATAAAGTGTCTAACAGGCAGGGCTCCCTTGACGGCAAGAAGTCCCGAGGGAGGCCGTCTCTGCCCGAGGCTGAGGACACACAGGCAGCCCTGCGTCCGTACCTTCTTGAGCTTCTCTATCATCTCCTCGATGAGGATGTCCCCGTTCTGGGAGACTCTGCTCTCCATCTGAGTCAGCCACTCGCAGAGCTCCTTGCTCTTCTCACTGAAGACTGCCCACTCGTTCAGTCTTTCGTTCACTTGCTGCTGCCTTAAGGAGACCTGGGAAGTTGAAAACAGGAGGACATGGAGTAGGACACGGAGTAGGATGACGGGATGGGGACTCACACCCTCAGCAACTGCAATCAACTACATTGGGTGGACCCAAGCACACGAGCGTGCACCCCTGGGACCCTGTTCCCTGAAACACAGGACTGGCTATCAATCACAGCGGGAGATGCTGAACCCTGAGTTTCTTTTCTGAAGATTCCCACGCACACAGCCTGTCCAAGATTCAGCTTCGCACAGTTGGTTCAGGTCAGATCTGAGACGTGACCAGTGAGTGAATGCTCCAGCACTAAAACAGATGGAGCTGAAAAGAAGAGGGAGAGAGGGAAGGAAAAAGAAAAGAAGAAGGAAGAAAGGAAAACAAAAAAGAAAAAGTACAAATAAAAAAATAGGGACGGAAGGAGGAAGGAAAGAAAGAAAAAAAGGGAAAGAAGGAAGAATTGACTGAGCCTCAGGTATCCAAAGAGTGGCCCTGGAAACTTCGCTTTGGGCAAGTTCTTTTTTCATTGTTTTTCTTTCTTTTCCTTCTTCTTCCTCCTTTTTTTTTGGTCTCAGCATTAATAG
The DNA here is from genome assembly GCA_004027875.1 of Aplodontia rufa. NCBI lineage: Eukaryota > Metazoa > Chordata > Mammalia > Rodentia > Aplodontiidae > Aplodontia > Aplodontia rufa. Next base: position 31,398 of record PVKS010003667.1, read on the forward strand.
CTTTACTGAGACAGAAATCACACACCATGCAATTCATCTACTTAAAGCAACACTAGAGATGTGCAAACCTTTATCCCAGTCCCTTCACGCCCATAGAGCCCTGAAGCCAGGGCTCTCACTCTCCCCTCCCACCTCCCAACTCCAATCTACTCTTTGCCTCCGGGGATTTGTCTCCTGGGGATATTTCACGTAGGTAGAATCAAATGGAAAGTGCATTTTGGTGACTGGCATCTTTGACTTGTGTTCAGCATTATCAACACCACATTTCTTTTTATTGCTGAATAAATTCCATTGTATGGATAGGATGTAAAATATTTTATTCATCCATTCATCTGTTCACATCCTTTGGGCTGATTCCACCTTACTCTACTATGGATAATGCTGTTATGAACCTTTTTGCTCACGCCTTAGTGTGGACATGTTTCCATTTCTCTTGGGTACGTAGCTAGGAACGCAATTGCTGGGTCACACAGTCACAGCCGAGATTGTTTTCCAAACTGGCTGTACCACTTCACATTCCCCCCAGCAGTAGGAATTCAACTTTTCTATCTCCTCATCAGTGCTGCCTTTGTCTGTCTTTCTGATTACAGTCATGACAGAACGGGGGAAGTGCTGTCTTCCTGTGGTTTTGATTGGCACTTCTCTAATGCTAAGAACACTCAGTCTTCTCGGGTTTCCTGCCCATTTGTATATGTTGTTTGCAGAACTATCAATTCTTTTGACCATTTTAAAATTAAGTTGTCTATTATTGAGTTTGAAGAGTTTCCTTAAACATTGTGGATACAATGGCTTATTTTTACTTCTAGGTCTAGAATGATTCTAGAATTCTAAAATTCTTTCACTTTTTGTATTTTCAGTGCTGGTTGAGTTACTGAGGTATGTTTCTAGTTGAGCTACTATGAATTAGCAAAACAAAATGATGTGAGTGGTAAAAAGGTTTAAAGACCTGTTGATAATGCTAGCCATTCCATTATTGATTCCAGCACACTAAATATATAACTATTGATTTTCTTTTTCCTCTTGACATTTCACTATGAAAACTTTCAAACAGAAGTTGAAATAATTGTATGTTAAGCACCTATGACATACACCCTAGACTCTCAAATTGTTAAAATTTGACTTTAATAAGTATATTTCTTTAGTTAGCAATTTAATTACTTTTTTATGAGCTTTAAATGAATCTCCTTTCTAAGAGAATGGAAACTATTTTGAAGGTACTATATGCTTCCTGATTATTTTTTTCTAGGATAGGCTTGTTAATGATAAGGCAGATGATTTAGCTCCCATACAAGCCAAATGTCTATGTCTCTGTATCTGAGAGCAAGGAGTTGGGCCATGAGCCCAGGACCCCTTCCCAGGGCCTACTTTAGGCCTATGAGCTGCCCAGATAGTGAGCTCATTTCCCACCATAGTTTCTGAAATTTAACCATGAGAAATTCATTCCTTTGAGTTAAATGTGATCTTTTAAAATAAAAATTTCTCTGTGTTGGGTGTTACTGATGAATCCATTAAGTATTTCCCATTAATATAGTTAGCTTACCATTTAATTTTCTTTGAGGCAGAATAATAGAGAATAACTAAAGGGCAAGGAACCCACTTGGGGTGGGGACTGGGGAATAGAAAAAGCTAAGAAATCTTAGGTTAAAATTTTTAGGAAAGTGTCAGCTACTCTGAGCTCTTCCCAGGTCAGCGACAGTGCTGGGGAGCTTGATCCTTCAGCATCCCTTCTTCTATATCTCTGAGGCAGAATGGCAGATCTGCCGGGATGGTAAGTCTGTGGATTCTCCAGTGACTCTGACTTCTCACTTCCATTCACATAGCACGAGTCAGGGGCCCAGCTAGAGTTAAAAGTCTGATTCAGTGGACGCTGTGAATTGAAACTGTTTTCATAATTGTTCACTGCTTTCTAAAAATGGGTTAGAAACCCTTGTCCTTAGGATGAATTTGTCTTACTCTGATAGCTGCCCCCAAATGTTGGCTACGATTCAAGAATGTCTGCTGGGGCTACCCGCATCCACACCTTTGCAGAGGGTGACAACATGATAGGAAAACATTCTGACATTCTGCATTACTATGAGAGGCAGGAGGTTTATTTCTATTTTTATTTATTTATTTTTTGTACCAGGGATTAAACCCAGGAGCATTTAAACACTGAGCCAGATCTCTAGCCCATTTTTATTTTGAGACAGAAACTCACTGAGTTGCTTAGGGCCTCACTAAGTTGCTGAGGCTGGCTTAGAACTTGCAATCCTCCTGCCTCAGCCTCCAGAGTAGCTGGGATTACAGGTATATGCCTCCATGCCTGGCCTCAGGCAGGTGTTCTTATCCCCTTTATAGAGATCAGAAGAGTGACAGGTGAACAAATCTGAGACATATGTTTATAGTTAGTAAAACACGGTTCCAGCCACGTTTGAGTCTTTGTTACACGTTACAATATAACAACCTGATCAAATATCCAGACGCTGCTGAGATGCAGCCTCCATCTCTTGTGGATAACATGACCAGCGAGAGGTTACTCATCTTCTCTAAGCTTCACACTCTTCACTTGCAAATTAGTCCTACAATTCTTCCCCAAATTCATTATACATGGTTTACTGTTGATAGTAAGCGTGTGTCTTCTCTGTGCTGAGCACCATCCTATGTACAGGACATGCAGGGGACAGTACGACACAAAAGTGATAACTAAGAGACTGGTGCATCCTGAAGACCTGGCTGCCTCACCAGCTGCTGCTTCTAACTAGTTATGCACGACCCCAGGGCCTTACTTCCTCCTGTCCCCAAGGTGTGCATTCATACACTACAAAAGCGCTCCTTTCTTTTGCTTATCCGGGGGCCTAAAACTTCAGCAACGGGTAGGCTATCAGCACTGGTTGTAGATCCAGACCAAAAGCATTTCAAAAACGTGTAAGTGCATGAAGAGGTTGGCGTTCGTTTGTTTATAAATCTAGGAGTAGGCCATATATAAATGAACAGTACCACCGCTTTCCTTGGATTCAGTCACAAGACTCCAATCAGGCATCAGCTCAGCACAGATTTACAATTTCATAAGAGCACAAGCACAATGCCTCGCCTGCAGAGCAGGAGAGGGCTGAACAGGAAGTGCATCCTTTCCTACTTCACATATTCTTATGATGACATTTTGAAAAAAAACAACCAAGGAGCAATTACAGTGATGTTATATATTTGTATTTCAATTAGAACTCCACATATAGTTCTACAAACCAAAACAGAAATGAAAGCAAGGGTCACCCACAGCTCTTCCTGGCTCAACAGCCCCCTGGGTGTCTACCTGAAAACATTTCTTTTATGCATTTTTTTTTTCCTGCACTGCAAAGTTTACTCACAGCCCGTCTTCCTCATTCCCATCTGCTCCAGCCACTCCTGACTTCTCTCTGCTGCTTCAGAAGGAACAGGAACAGGACACCTGGTCCTTGGCAGGGACACTGCGGTGTTCAACTGTAGTTTCTGACTTGTACAATGAGGCAGGCAAGGCACACTTCCTGTTGTGGTCTCACACTCTCGAGAAAAGTTCACCGGAAACCACTCGCTCAGGAACCAGCTGCTGATCCGCAGCTCTCCTAAGACCAACACGCAGGCACCTTGACCAAGCCCAGGCCTGAGCTCTCACTGGCTTAAACAACTTGAGGTGCCCTAAAGTAACGTGAGGTCATCATATCCCAGCCTCACACCTCGGGGCTCTTGGACACAGAAAGTTTCCAGAAACACTATGAATTCTCTGGGCCTCCTCTTTTTCATGCCTTGGTAATCTCTTCACAGCATATTTTAGGACCAAGAATAACTTAAGTAACTTTCACAATATGTTTTCAAATGGACCATTGCCTAGATGTATCTTAGTGGACAATTTTGCAACATACAAATATATAAGAATTAGTAATAATAATAATAATACTTTCATGGCACTGTTACATATGTCTTCCCAAATCAAAAGAATATTTTGTAACCATAATGTTGACCTCCAAAATATTAAAATTCATGTTACTGTTGTATCCTTGGAGGAGCATATGCATAAAGACATAAAACTGAGGCCTTGCTTTAACTATTAAGAATACATAGGGGCCAGGAGCAGTGGCATACATCTGCAATCCCAGCAATTCTGAAGTCTGAGGCAGGAGGATTCCATATTCAAAGCCATTCTCAGCAACTCAGGCCCTAAGCAACTTAGCAAGACACTGTCTCAAAATAAAACATGAAAAAGGCCTGGGGATGTGGCTCAGTGTTTAAGCATCCCAGGGTTCAATCCCTGGTACTACTACTAATAATAATAACAGGGCTGGGAGGTAGCCCATTAGTAGAGGCATGGGTTCCATCCCCAATACTGCAAAAAACAAAACAATACTCTCACACAAATACTATGAGCTATGGTGGGCATGAGCCAGGCAGAGAAAAGGTTTTGAACTTTAAATTTTGGAATCAGATCACAAGCAAACAAACAAAAGTAATAATATACCATGCCATGGAACAGCACAGACCCCAAGAGAAACAGTAGTTCACAGGACTAAGAATACTGAGGGCAGAGCATACCAAAACAATGCCAAGCACTGTGGGATACGAAAGAGCACAGGTTAGAAAATCAACAGGAAAGTGACGGTCAGTCTGAGCAGGAGGAGCGGAGATGTCCTAGGCAGGGATGTTCATGCAGGTTTGCAAAGAAACAGCCAAACTCTGAGGACTCTGCAGGTGTCCACCAGCTAGGGAAAGCGTTCTGGTCTGATTCATTTCCTCTAACACGGTGAGAAACATTAACACGGCAAGTTGAACTAGACTTTTCTCAAAATCAAGAAAAACAGATGAATAAACTCACAAAGGAAAATGAACAATGCTGTGAAAATGTCCTGTCATCTGTCACCACCTGTCATGATAAGGTCCTTACATTATGAAATTATAGGATGACTGACTGTATGGAAATGTATGGGTTTCAGCTTGGATACTTCATAAAAGAACGCATGTTGATTGACATCACCACCCCCCGTGAGGAGTAATACCCAGGTTCCTCGAGTGCTCTGAGAATTGGAGCTCTGTCAGAGTAGCTACATTCATGACGTTGAGCTTGAATCCTCAACATGCTGATGAACATCCTCTCTCACGCATCTTGCTTTTGGAAGAACATATTCCTAGGAAATTGCTTGGCCACCAAGTATGCCCAGAGTTTTCCTTTGGTTTCTGATATCAGAAAAAAATCTGTGTTCTAATTTCAACATTCAGAGAAAAGTTTTTGTAAGAACACATTTTGTTGTGGTCAAATCAACCAAGAGGCTCTGAGCCTCTCCAACTCCGTTTAATAGTTCCTGGAGCATGAGGACAGCATCCCTAAAGTTAGAGAAAGTAGGAGATTGGGAGAGAAAAAGAGACAGGGCAGTCTAGTTGGCCTAGACACAGAGAGGCACCAGGAGGCCCCTCTTCCACAGCCCTTCCTCCATCTTCCAACACTCACATCTCCCCAGACCAGGCCTGCACTCCTAGTGCTCTTCACCAGCTGCAGCTCTGCCCACGCACACATCTGTTCCCTGTGCTCCCACCTCGCTCCCATGCTCCCCATCTCAGGCCTCGCTTTAAGACTTACCCCTTCCAAGAAGCACCTCCTTTGTTCATCAATCCAATCTTTCCTTTGATGTTGAGTGCATGTGGACTTGGGGAATGAACTCAGAGGCACTAAAGCTGAGCTACATCCCTAGCCCTTTTTATTTTTTATTTTGAGACAGGGTCTTGCCAAGTTGCTTAGGGCCTCACTAAGTTGCTGAGGCTGGCCTTGAACTTGCGATCCTCCTGCCTTAGCATCCTGAGTCACTGGGATTATAGGTGTACACCACTGTACCCAGCTTCACTTATATCTTTATATATTTTTTGTATATTGTTTTTTCCTGGTTACAAATGGCCTTCTTCATAACTGTACAGGTTTGTCTAGACTGATTTTGTAAACTTGATCGTGGGCACATCTATACAGCTTGTAAGTCACAATAATTGAAATGACTGAGTGACTGAACAAATATGTATCACAGCCTATAACGAGACAGACGTGGCACACAGATTACAGATGTGGCAAAACAGACTTGGCCCCTTCCTCTCGGAGGGTAGGACCACAAGCTCCTGGGCAGCCATCCATTCATCTGTGAGCCTATAATCTGATGCTCTCTTGGTCTAGGGTGTCCTCTTACTGCCTTTCCACCAACTTCTCCTTTTAATTCCCAACTCAAAGACCAATCAGGCATCTCTTCTAAGATACTGTACACAGAAGAAGGTACTTTAAAAATCAATAAAGTATGACTAACAATGCCATCCACCCTTAAATTACTAGGAAATAACTAGGCTAGATCAAGAGTAATAATAAACGTTCACGTGAAAAGCTGGCTCTGGAGTATTAGCTGAAATTGCAAGTAAAATAATACTTTTCACATGTTACAATATAGAAGATGTCACCAGTATCTACCTAGCAAAAAAAAATCACACCTATGAACCACATCACACTTCCTCTTAAAAATATTATGTCAGGCAGTGAAAAAGAGAGCAGAGAGTCCAGTTTAGAAGCATCAGAAATACCCTGTTGGACTGGAGCAGTGGCTCGGCAGGAATAGTACTTCCTGGGCATGTGCAGGGACGCAAGTTCAGAGCCAAGCACCATGTACACAATGAAGTGTTGGAGCAACGAAGGCCACATGAAAAACTGAATAAAGTTGACTCTCCCTCTCCCTCTCTCTCACTGTCCATCTTTCTTTGAAAAAAAAATAATACAGCGTTCAGATCCAGTTGTCTTAATCTGCAAGCTTCTGGCCACACGGGTTCTTCTTTGCTGCACTCTGATTTATGGGTGGGTCCAACCTGGCCAAGGCCCAGGACCCTGAATCCTGCCCGGGCATCACGATGGCTGACTTCCAAGCGCAGCTCTGGTCCTACCTGGTGGCACAGCTCTTCCCACTGCCTTTGCAGGAGCTCTACGCGTTCGCTAAGGATGGAGATGTCGTCCGCACTGATGTAGGCAGAGAGGGAGTCCCTCAGCAGCGTCAGCTCCGCCAAGTCCTCGGTCCAGCTCCCGACCACATTTTCTAATTCCTGGATTAAAAAAAAAAATTTTTTTGAATCCCCATGGCCACCTACTGTCCACAATTTCTCATGTCATTGTGAAATCCCTCCAGATAAAATTCCATTCCCATTCTTCTCTATCTGATTATCTAACTCGGGATCTGCTTTATTTTCATCCTGTATAATTTGTTAAATTGCCAATTTCTTCTGATACCAGGGTTGCTTGCATCTATTTACCATGTTAATGATCTTTTTTTTCTTTGATAACTCTTCTGATGTTTCAGCTTTGCATTGATCTTTTAAAATGATGTCATAAACGCATAACCCATCCTTTCTTTTTGCCTGAGTTACTGATCACACTATAAAATATTTTAAAGAACAACCTGAAAAATTTAAAATTTCATTTGTAAATACCATGATTTGCTATATTCTTTTTTTTTTTAAGCGAGAAGGACAGTGAGAGAGAGTGAGACATACACAGAGAGAGAAGCAATTTTTATTGAGTTTTTTCACATGGCTTTCATTGCTCTGACACTTAGTTGTGTATGTGGGTGCTGGGGTTCGAACCTGTGTATTCAAACATGCTGGGCAAGTGCCATAACCGCTGAGCCACTCCTGTCCAGATTTGCTATATTCTTGACATATACTTATAATGTAATAATGGAGATCTATTATTACTAAATTAAAAATAATTCACTGAATACAATTTCTGTAGGATCAGAAATTTATTTAAGGTATTGAAAGAAAGGCTATGTACCCTGTCCTTTTGGAGAATGATTTAAAGAAGAAAAGAATCTTCTAACAATATTTGCATGAGTTGACATTGGCTTTTGCAAGACTTTGATGGATGTCTGATTTTGCAATTTGAGTCAGTCTTGTTCCCTGCCAGCTGTTGTTTTTAGATTCCAGCTAATTTAGTGTCTGAATAGAGAATTTTATGTGTTTGGTTCCCCCTTTTTGTCTCCTCACACAGGCAACAGGTTTGCAAAGGCAAAAGCAATTAACAATACTGTCTGAGGGAACTTTCCAGGCAATCTAGGCAAACGAGGTTTTAGCCTGAATTGTCCAAATAATTGCTTTGTTTTGCTGCTCAGGGTCATTTGGAGAACAGTAGCAGTCAGCTAGAGTGAAAGACATCCTTTGAATCCACACGCTCAAAGGCAGAGTTTTTGTCAAGTATTTGGGGAGAGAGAAAAATGAGGTCCCAGAGTTACAGTATCTGGCTGAAAGATCAAGGCATTCAGGTAAAAGCAACATTTCCATTTACTCTGCTGGAGATAGTAAGTTGTTATACCAATGTAAATAGTTTGCTCTTTGATGCCAATTCCTGGTCCTGAGTTCAAACAACAAATTTGGTGTATGGATTAACAAAAGAAGCAGTGCAGCCACCAGAACTCACTGGTTCAGACTTTCTCTGTGAGCTGAGTCAGGGTGGGAATGCACAGCCTTTAAATTCAAACTCCGATGCTTACCAACTTAGTGACTACGCTAGACGCCTCTGTTTTCTCATCTGCAAAAGGGAAATAACAGAATGTCCTCCTAGCTTGAGTTCAGGCCAACTAAAACAACACCAGCACCCATGCAATGGCTGGCACACAGAAGGAGCCCAATAAGTGCCCATTCTTGCTTATCAGAATTGCTCTTTGATAGTTTTCTTGTAAATTTATAATCACAGTTTTAAAATATGTTTATCTTTGTCATTTTCGTATACATTTGAGTGTCACATTTCAAAATAATGTTTCATTCATTCCCATTCGAGATGTGAAGTGTGCCACCTTCTATCTTTCCTAACTGCCTTTAGAAGTTTCAGAGAATATCTCTGAATTTTAGTATTAAAGGAAAAATTCCTACATACACACTTTTCATGATTTCCAGACTTAATAATCTCTGAGTTTAAGACTTCTTAGTCAAAGTGAAGCAGAGAACTTCCCATTAAAATGCACATTATTGGGGCTGGAGTGGTGGCTCAGTAATTATGGCGCTTGCCTGGCATGTGTGAGTATGCAGGTTCAAACTCCAGCACCCATGTATACAACTAAGTGTCAGAGCAACGGAAGCCATGGAAAAACTCAATAAACATTGATTCTCTCTCTCTCTCTCTCACTTTCCTTCTCTCTTAAAAAAAATCCACATCATTTATGCAAAATTTTAATATAATTACCAAATAGCAGTAATTTGCAAAAACCTGGAGAATACAAGGTCATGCATAATTTGAAAGAAAGGTACTTTTGATAGAACTGCTGGTCTGATGTCCCACTGGGCTAAGAAGGCATGAATAAGATAAATCCTACAGCCTCAAAATCATGACCTCATCATGCAGGGAGTAGTCTGCATCAGCTACTGATTTACGTCTAAGAATGATTTGAAGTGTTGATCATAATCTTTAAGTAATTAGGGCCCTGAGTAATCAGGATTAGGTGTCTCTGTCTCTTTGTGTCAACTAATCAAGCTATTTTTCCTGCTTTCTTTGCAGAAGGGCCTGGAGGGCAGGGCATGTTCTTCTGCAGGCTACAGACCGCAGATTTTCCAGGCTGCCAATCCTTCTTTCTATAACCAGATTCCGGCTAAAATGATCTCTCCATGTGGCTGCCTTAGAAAGATTGGTTTTATTGCTCTTGCTGGCTGTTAAATATCTTCTATGTTGTGTTTAAATTTTCATTTGCTTCCTCGGGGTAATCCATAATCTAGTCTATACTTTGATTAGCTGCAATAAATCAGCTAAGCAAGAATCGCTCAAGAGCCCTCTGCCCTATTCCAATCCCCCAGGATCTTGCATGCAGAGAGCCTGTGGAGTCTGATGGGACAGCACAGACAGAAGCAGATAGGTGACAGGGACGTCCTCCACGCACTAATTCACCTTGCACCGCATTTGCTCAGCATGGAGTTCCTCATGGTGATCCGGTAGAGGCTGGGAAAGTTTCTTTCTGAACGTTCGTAGCTTCTCCAGAGAATCAGCAATCCCTTTCTCACAGTTTTCCCAGTCCTATAATAGAAGCAAAAGAAATTCCACGGTTTTTTTTTTGTTGTTGTTTGTTTGTAAGAAATTGGAAAACAAGAAAGGAAACACTCTTTTTAACTGCAGAGAAAGAATTAAAATCACAGTGATGAGTGGTGAGAAGGTGGGTCCCCACCCCTTGCCACCGTCAGCAGCATGCTGCGGCTGTCAGAAGAGCTGAGTTCAACTCTGACTCTGTCATTTGTTAACTGTGTAGCTTTCATAAGTTGATAAGCCTGGGTCTCAGGTTTCACTATGAAAATGGAAATATTACAAACTCTGCAATTGTTGGAGGATTAAAGTAAGCAATGGGTGTGAGCAAACACAACACCCAGAGAATCAAGCATGCTGAAAAATATTATCAGAATCCAAATCTATCTGCAGAGGTGGGAGCGTGACTTCAGCAATGTGCCTCTTTCCTAACCTCGCCCATAACTTCACCCAATGTCCACACTCTCCCCAGTGCACAATAAGGGAGAAAAGAGAGAATGCGAATTCTCTGTCAGGATGAGTGGAAAACAATACAACCCTGAGTCTGGTTAAATTCATAAACGGTGTGAGCCACATGGGTCTGAGCTTTTGCGGAAGTGGAACTACACAACAGGGGTGGGGAGAGCCTTTGGCTGGCTTTATCTTGTTAGCGCTAAAACACGTAGCAAAGGGTTGTGCGTAACGAAAACAAGAAGTGGAAGAGGAGAGCTAATGTACAGCTTAAGGGACAGACATCCAGCGTACCAGGCAGAGGTACGCGCTGGTAGCGAGCGGCAGCATAGAAAGCTCTGGGTCTCTACAGCTGACAGAAGAAAAGAGGCATCCTGCGGTTTTGTTTCTGAAGCTTACACACCAACCTGGAGGCCATGGTTCCCTCTGGGAGGAGACGGTACAATTTGGATGGTGGTACAAGAGAAATGTCATTTTTCCCTCTATATACCTCAATCACCAGCTGAAATTTTATGACATGTGATTTCGTTTGTAGTTAAAACTAAAATTAAAAGAAACAAGGACAGGAACCCTAGTAGATATTGATATTTACAGCACCATATATAAAAGTTAACTTTTATCTGGTATCTGGTGTCTCAGTGCCACTGAAAAAGAAGTCCAAGTAAGAGAGCATCCTCTGTGCTGTCCAGCGGTGCCTACTTCGTCCTGTGTCCATGTCTGGCCTCTGTATCCCCCATCCTCCTGCCCAGTGGCCAGGCCCCACGTGATAAATCACTAACAACTGGTACGACAGCTAGGATCACTGACAGAGTTCGCGGGCTGCGTTTCCCTCCATAGCATTTCTTCTATCACCTCCAGTCGTTCGGAGTCAGGATTCTCCGTCTTCTCTCCTGACACTTGCTTTTTCTTGGCCATAACAACACCCAAGTGTTGCTATCATTGCAACTTTTACCGCGACTACCTTCGTTTTACTAACACAGAAAGCATGGAACACAGAATTTCCTACTCAAAATTTCTTTTGCCTTCTAACTGAACCAAGGCTTTGGCCCCAAATTCTCATTTCTCTTTAAACTTTCATGGAACTTCCTAGAGTGTGTAATCATGTTTTCTCTTCTCGGTACCAGAAATAAAAAACAAAACCCCAAGAAAACAATAAGCTAAAAGCCTTTGCCAATCAGGCACAGATCTGTTCCAACTTCCCTTTAATTAAAAATATCTCTGAATTCCCAGGCTACTTAGTTTATGAATGTTCAGCATAGTGAGGATGGACAGAAAGGTCCTCTTTCTGCTTAAACTGAACAAAAAAATACTTAAATCAGCACACACCCTGAAATCTATCAGCATGGAGCCAATAACTGTTTATTGATCTTATAGAGATAATGACAGGTTATTCTTTTTTTTTTTTTTTTTTTTTTTAGTACTGAGGATTGAATCCAGGGGTACTTTACCATTGAGCTATATCCCTAGCCCTTTTCATCTTATTTTGTATTTTATTATTTTGAGATGGGGTCCCACTAAGTTACTTAGGGTTTTATTTATTCATTTATTTTTGAGTCAGGGTCTCACAAGTCAGGGCCTTGCTACGTTGCTGAAGCTGGCATCAGAACTTGGCGCCTCTGCCTCAGCCTCCTGAGTCACTGGAATTACAGACTTGTGCTTATCCTTGTGAAAAAATTTAGAGATGTTAGTGAAGCAGGCCACTATGCAGAATATGAAATTACAATGACTATTTTTGACGTACATACTTGGTTAAGCATTAGATTAAGAATTAAAGATAGGTAAGTATTATAGGTGTGGTACAAAGAGACCCTAAAATGAAGTTCTGTGAACATTAAAATTTAGATTGATAATATGTTCTTAGACACACAGGAGGTAGTGTATGATTCTAGATATAATAAACTTTAACAAGAGAATAGGGATTCCCCTTTCCAAGAATGACTTAGGTTGCGCAGCTATAATCCAGGCTCCTTATGGCATGAATTACAAGTAGTAACTTAATGTCATGGTCTGTAAGCATCTATTAATGCATCTATTAATGCACCACCCAGCGGGCTTGTCTCCAGCAAACGTGGTGACTCAGACCTCATGCCTTATTAAGTCTCGAGAATGTCTCCAAAAATCACATCACAAATAAAAGTATATGATTAACATGTTCTCTACAGAGTGAGTTACAATGTTTTAAATCCTTTCCTGAAAGCAGGAAGAATTGGACATATTATATTACTGATGAATTAGGCTATGTGCAAATAATAATGACTTAGAGACGCTCAGTGATATTTTTGATTGGCTGTGTCCTACTCGGAAATACATTTAGTCAATATATTATTAACTAAAATTCAGTAGAACAAATCAAGTGGGTGTGGATGCTTTCAACAACAAAAAAGTAAAATCTGCTCCATTAACTTTAGTTATGACTTTTGATCCAAAAAAGTGACAAGTCACATTTAATAGATAATCTCATTAAGTTATTAGCGATTATCCACCTATGTAAAAACTTAATATTTACTTTCTGAAATGACAACAAGGTGAACAATGATAATTACTGGCATTTATTTAATGCTAACTATACTCCAGGTAAGGTGTCATTTTCTCCAAACTTGGATAGGATCCAGTAACCAGAACACTTAACCAGAACACTTGGTTTACTATGGTTTTAATCTGGGTTTACCTTGACACAGGGCCCATGTCCTTTCTAACTTCTGATTAAATTATGCATTATACTTGGAATTGGAGAAGGAGGGCAACAAGCTCTTGTGGGAGGTGTGGCTAGATCTCAATTTCCTTTGACTTTCTGAGTGATCAGTATGGAGTGTGCGTCCAACTAAGGGCTTAATACTCTTCCTGGAGATTTTATTGCATAGCAACCTTCGTGGATAAACGAAGCCAACTTGAGAGTATCATTTTGGGTTGGATTTTCCCTGCTATAAAATAAGAGATACCAATCTAGAGAACTATTTTGGAGTCTGAGGTTAGGGAGTGGAATCCACACTTCGAGTTCTGTCTGGCTCTATAAAGTCATCTTATGGCTAAACCTTAGCACTGGTCATTAATCAGAATTCATAGCTTGGATAGACTGATTCCAGTTTAAATTACTTTGTAGGGGGACTTTCCTGAAAGATGAAATGCTGAAAACCCGGGAAACTTTTCTAGTTCCTGCAAGTCTTAAATTAAGCACATAGGATCAAATCCTACAGGTATTGCTCCACGATCTTCGAATGATCTGATTTGCAGGGAAACCATCTGGAGGAAACTGGACTTACTTTCAACAAGAAGGCCAGTTTTTTCTTCTGCTCCTTCAGGCGCACGCTGGCTGATCTCCACTTCTCTTGGATTTCCGTGAGTTCAGCCTGCAGGGCGGCCTCAGCGGCACTGTCAGCCGTGAGCAGAAGCTGCTTGCCTGCCTCCACCGTCAGGATGTAGCTGCCTTGCTGGCGCAGGAACACCTTCTCTTTGAACTGAAAGGCATCAAAGTTCCTTACTCTTTTATCTTTCTTCATCGTTTTCTTACTATCAGTATTTAAACTAACCCCACCTGCTGGCATATGTAGCATGGCACTCTCAGCAGCAAGCAGTTACTGGATGGTACTTTGTGTATGAATGGACCGTGTGTACTGAATGGAAACGCTCAGGGAGAGGCTTCCTTTCTGCCCTTAAGTATGATCATGATGCAATACAAGATTCACTTTATAAAACCGGTGCTCAAGGAATACAGAGGGACATCTGAGCCAGCATGGCAGGCACACCGCGGCTTCCTCAAAGTGGTGAAGGCCAACTGGGTCTTGTTGAAAGACACGTGAAGGCAACCAGACTAAGTGACGAGCTGGAGTGGAGGAGAGAACACCTTCCCACAGGGAACTGAGGTGGACATGTCCACTGCATGGGACAGAGGTGAATTCAGGAAACAGGCTGTAGTCATCAGAAGCTAGTGTATGGGGTGCATGTAGCAGAATGGTCGAAGATGAGGCAAGGCCACATCTTGCACAGAAATTTGGCTTTTAGAGTACAAGTGACTGAAATCACAGATTATTATTAAATGGGGAAGTGATGTGTTTGGAGTAAAGTTTTAATAAAAGCATTCAAAGCAGGGTAGAAAGTGGGGGATGAGCGGCATGTGTTGGATATGCTGAGACAGCTCAGAAAGCTACTGTCCACCCAGGTGAGGAGTCATGAATGCCATGAGGATGGAGCTTACGGCAGGGTACATAGGAACACACACAGGTATCAACTTAAAAGTTGGCCAGACATGATTGAAACCTTAGCAGGTGATTGTGACCAGAAGACACCAATTTGCCCCTTTTCTGCTGGTAGTGGGTTGTTGAAACCAGGTCTGTAGATGAGCTCTTTCAGAGAAATGTGGAGAAGGGGACCAGAAAGCAGTGATCTTTAAAGGATGAGAACCCACGAATACAGTGGGAAGGACAGGACAGAGTGCTATCTCCTGTGCTGCAGCCCTGAATTCTCAGGCTGGTGAAAGTAAGTGGCTAGCTGGGAAGGGACAATGAGTTCAAGGATGGAGCCTTTTACCTTCTCTGGAGTGCTGTCCTTGCATGTCTAAATTGCTCATGAGGCAAACAGACATAACATGAAGTCTGCTAAACTGGGCTGCAGGGAGCTGCTAGGGGTCTTGGTTGAGAAGTTCAAGAGTCTTGGGGAGGCTGAGATTTACTCTAATCCCACCATTCATATGGTCAGCACTGAAATCATTCTGTATTTTCAGTTGACATTTGAGAACAATGTCCTAATTCCAATGTCACTCCAGAGTCCATCTGAAGCACTAAGGCCAAGGTCAAGTTGGAAATGCAGAGGAGACTTGGGAACAGTATGATTTGCATCTTACCTGCACTTCATCAAAGAGGGTCCTCACTTGTTGCAGAGGTATGGGGATGCTTCCAAGGCCACTCACAGGTAGATAGGACACCTCCACCAACCACTTACGAAGCTTCTCTGCCATCTCCCTGTAGCGTTGCCACTGGCGAATCTGGCTGTCGATAATCCCCCGCCTCTGCTGGGCCCTGCGAATCACTCCCTGCCACTGATTACTGAGGAGGGTCAACTTGAGGTTGAACTCGTCCCTGGTGAAGAAGTAATTTCATGGTGCAAAAGCTGTACTAGTAGTTGGAGTCACATAACCAGCCAGGGTATGTACATTCTCAATGACCGCAAGCCCTGAGAAGTGATCCAAGGCAAAGGATTTAAAATATATGCTGTGGCTGGGTGCGGTAATACATGCCATTAGTCCCAGCTACTCAAGAGGCTGAGGCAGCGTTATCAAGAGTTCAGGACCAGCTTCCACAATTTAGCAAGATCTAATCTCAAAATATAATCTAAAAAAAGTGCTGAGGAGGGCTGGAGCAGTGGCTCAGCAGTATGGCACTTGCTTGGCATGCACAGGGACCCAGGTTTGAACCCTAGCACCGCGTACACAATGAAGTGTTGGAGCAATGGAAACCAGATGAAAAACTAAATAAAAATTGGTTCTCTCTTTTCTTTCTTAATCCTCCATCTCTCTCTCACTATCCCTCTCCTCCCACCTTTTTTATTTTTTATTTTTTTTAAGAGCTGAGAATGTAGCTCAGCGGTAGAGTGTTTTTCTTAGATGTTGAAGGCACTGGGATCAATCCTCGGCACCACAAAAACAAACAAACAAACACATATAAATAGATCAGCAAATTAAAAAAATATTATGCTGTGATCTACTAATGGGTCTGCTGCGAGTAGTTTTCAAAATTAGACTGTGGGTCCAGTGTCAGTAAAGGGTGTTTCCACGTCTCAGTACAGGTTGAAAGTAAATCATTAACAAGGTCATTGGTACTCACTCTCTTCCTGGGTATAGGTGGAGGGGAATAAAGCAATGCGTACAGTATATGCATATATATGAATTTATATATATGAATATATAAATGAATTGCCTTTGAAAAACAGAATGCATCTATCAAAACAATCACAGTGGAATACAAATGTGTAATTTAACTTCAGGATACTTCGGACTCAGAATGAGAACGTCCTCAAATGTGGAATGGTCCCTGCCGATTTCTTTCTGTGCCAGGTAACCAGGATCTCTCCTGGACCCTCCTCCTCCCTGTGTAGCCAGGCTGTCCTGAGCTATCTGTCAGCTGGAGAAACCAATCAGAACATAGCTCCCCAGTGCTGAAAGTGAAATTCTATAAGACAAGGCTCAGAAATGAACTTTCAGAATACAAGTCCATTTATTATCTGGAACCTTCCTACTGTCAGCAGGTTCTAATCTGATTTTTCTTTTTTCACTTGCAACTATCAAAATTCTTATCCTCCCATTTTCTTCTCTTTCTTGTTTCTTTCTCCCTAAATGTTAGCATTTAAAATTTAAGAGATGTTGGCTTACATGGGAATTTAAAATTCTATTTCTCTTAATGACTTGAATGTTTATGATCTTGTTGTAAAGTTGGCTAAAAGATGATAAAGCAAAAGCTAAAAGTTAATTGCATTTGAATTTGTTTTACTTTAAAGACCTTAAATTCTCAGTAAACCTCTCATTTAATTTTGGCTTGTTTAGAAAAGAATAAATATGATATCATGTTCTGCTCTTCCAACATTAACCATGAAAATCTTTCATGTACTTCCAAGTAAATAACCACTTAAAACTGAAATTGCTTCCAAAACATTAAAAAACAAACTTCTCAATAAAAATGATTCATTTTCTAATTTTCAAAAATACACTAAGTTAATTATAATCATAGCTACTGTTCTAAATATGGGAAAGATGGTACATATGTAATGAAACAAATGAGTTTAATTCTCCAAATATCACCATGGAAAGTAGATGAGATAAAGAAAATATTATTCCTAGGAACAATATTTTGTGTAAATATTACACAAAATTGCCAATTTGCATGCTATAAATTGGATGAGAACCCAGATCTTTTCCTCTACACTTTTAATAAAGAGATAATTTGCTATGTAAATGAAGGGGAAAAAGTATTTCAGATTGAATGTAATTGGATTTATGATGGCAAACTGTTTTCAAACATGGAGGAAGTTTTGTGGTCTGGGGAAGCTGGCTGGTGTAATCCCAGTGCAGACTCCAGACCCAGCACAAAGCTGAATTCTGTTGCCCCTTGGTTTCGTGACCTTGGTCAAATCAGTCCACATTTGTGGGTCTCAGGTTTTTTATCCCTGAGTAAGAAAGATGGACTAGTGATATCTATGCTCCTTTTAGAAATAAAATTTCTATAATTGCATGAGAATATTAGAAGCATCTGTTTACAAAGCATTGATACAATTCATTCTGATCTATTCATTAATTCTGGTCTCTACAGATGACTAGCGAAGGTTGGCTAGGTGATTTCCAATTACTCTATGTCCTTCATATCATATAATAGCTGTTCTCTAAAAGGATTCAATACTCACTCATTTCAGAGATTCAGACAAGCCTTTGCTCCAATTACTGAAGCTCTACGATAGTACAATTGCCTTGAGAAGATTGGATATGTGCCCCCTAATCTGCTCATTAGAAGGAAAATGACTAATTTACTGGAACCTTTCTTCATAATAAGTTATCAAAGATCCTACCTGTCATCAACTTGACCTTGTTCTAGGAGACGTTGCCCATCAATAATGATTGAGTGCAAAATCTGCTGACGGCTGAACATCTCGGCTTGAAACAACTATAATTTCAAAAAAGAAGAGCATACTTTTAGAGTTCCTAATTTTAGTGAACAGTTCTCCAATAACCTTCCAAATGCACTGGTTATAGCAAGGCTATGGAAAGTATCTCCAACTGAACCCAGATATGTGTGAAACCCTGCCTTGTAGGAATAATTTATTTTTAGATCATTAATTACGGTTTTAGTTTACTAAAACCTGAATGACTAAAAATAGACATGGTTCCCTTCTTTCTAAAGTCCCAATAAGTAAGGTAATACACAATATGTGTTCTGGTCTTTATGAGTGTTTTTTTTCAATTTAATTGAATTTATAACACTATTTCACTATTAAAAATCATTTTATACACATTTTATATTATTTTGTTAAAATCGTGTAAGGTTGTTCAAAAAATAATAATTAAAAAAAAATAAATAATAAAAAAAAATCAATAGAAAGGTCTTTCAAATCATCCCCACTGTTTTTTTAACATTGGTTGAGATGTTATTCACATGCCATAAAATCCACCCATTTAAAACATCCAATTTAATAACTTTTATTGTATTTTAGACTTGTGCATCCATCACCATAATCAATTTTAGAACATTTTCATCACGCCCAAAGAAATTCTGCCCTTGGGCTGGAGCAGTGGCTCGGGGGTTACGATGCTTGCCTGGCATGAGTGAGTACACGGGTTCAAACCCCAGCACCCACATACACAACTAAGTGTCAGCAATGAAAGCCATGTGGAAAACTCAATAAAAATTGATTCTCTCTGTCTCTCTCACACTGTCCTTCTGTCTTTAAAAAAAGAAAAGAAAAGAAATTCTGCCCTCTTTAGCAACCAGGTCCTGGTTGCTGATCTACTTCATGACTCTACTGATTGCTTACTCTGGATGTTTCACATAAATTGAATGAACCTAGTAATACGTGGTCTTTTGCGACTGGCTTCTTTGAAATGAATCCTTTCCTGGTTCAGCCATGTTGCAGCACATATCAGCACCTTGATTTTCCTAGTGCTGAATAGAGCTTTACTGTATGGATAGACCACATTTTATTTATCCATTCGTTAGCTGATGGACTTTGGGTCATTTCCATCTTTTGTCCATTACGAAGAGTGTTGCTATGCATAGTATACTTGTGCAAGTTTCTGTGTCTTGTGAACACACACAGGAGTGGAGTTACTGGGTTACATGGTGATTCTGTGTTTAGCATTTTGAGGAATGACTGACTGTTTCCCAAAGCAGCTTCACCACTTCCCATTCCCATCAGCAATGCACGTGGGCTCTGACATCTCTGTGACCTCACCAGCACTTGTCATTTTTTCATTTTAGCCCTCCTAGTGGGTGGGAAATGGTGTCTCCCTGTGGTTTTGATCCATGAATTTTATGTCATCATCTATCAACTCAGTAAAACTGGATTAAAAAATATTTTACAGGCTTTTAAATTTCCCATTTTTGAAATTTTGGCAAAATATTTTAAAATTTGTTTCATTCTCTTTTTAAGCTTTAAGTTTCTCTCAGCTTTTAGATAAGTCTCATCCTTCTATGAGAAGGTATTTAATAAACACATGAAGCAGCTTAGATATACCCAGCAACAGCAAAATAGGGACAAAATAGCAAATTAATATGCTATTTGCATATAGTTCTTGCTCTGTTTCTTGAGAAATAATTCTCATGCAGTTTGATGAAGAGGTACACTGAGAGATACTGGACAGCTTAATGTCCTGGTATAAAATTCACATATGCTTTTCAAAAAACAGACAATTTTCATTTCTCAGAGACTTTGCTGAACAGTCTCTTAAGCCATTAGCCTTGGCAATGGCAATGTGGTCCGCAGGGCAGTCTGAAAACTACGTGGCTTTCTCTCTTCTCTCCCGAGTACCAGCTCCATCTCCAGTGAGTAGCCTTGAACCACAGCTCTGACACTCCGCACTGCAGGACTCTGCTGCATGACCCATGCCTACCAACAGCAATGGAGCAGAGAACTGGACCACAGTTTTGTATTTAAGATATCAAAACTTCAAGCTTGCAAAAATGCTACACGTACCAGCCAAGGCGCAGCCTTTGTTTTCCCCACGTGGAATTCTGCAGCAACTTCCAAAGACCTAGAACAATTTTGGTAGCCCCAAAACTGCCGGTGTAACTCACCTCATGTGCCCTCTGCTGTTCCAGAAGATGCTGATAGTTGCCCGAAATCTCTACGGCTAACTTCCGTTCCGTTTGGACGAGGAATTCCATCCATGTTTCACATTTTTCCAAGAAAGTCTGATGTTGCAGCAGAAATGACTGCAACTTACTACCAGAACAAGAGACAAGGAATAATGGTCATTTTGCTGTTTATCCTAATACCTCCAGCATAAAACCAGATTAAATATTCTGTGTCTCTATCGGTGACGGAACCAGTACAAAGCTGTCACGTTATGTGACAAAAATAAAAAGGAAATGAAAAATTTAAAAAGTAACAGTTTAAAATGCTACATTAAAAAGTGATAAAAGTTTTCCATGTCCCTTGGATATATTCTTAACTTAAAAAGAGTTTTTTCTAAATATGAAAACCATTTTACAATTTGAGTTTCCCACATTTAGTGTTCAAAATTTTCAGTATTCTTAGAACAACCTAGAATTTGTAAATACATACAGATATTGAACTTTTATTCTACTGGAAATTGGTGCTGTGGTCTGAATGCTTCCCCTCCAAAATTCAGGTTTTGAAACTCAATGGCCAATGCGATAGCTTTGGGAGGTGGAGCCTTTAAGAGGTGATGAGGCCATGAGTCCTCCCGAGTTAGGAGGGAGGTCAGAGCCCTTGCAAAGGAGTCCTCAGGCTGCCTTTGACTCTCTTGCCCTCAGCCTCCCCCCATGTGAGGACACAGCATCCTGC
Source organism: Aplodontia rufa (assembly GCA_004027875.1). NCBI lineage: Eukaryota > Metazoa > Chordata > Mammalia > Rodentia > Aplodontiidae > Aplodontia > Aplodontia rufa. The sequence continues at coordinate 52,372 of PVKS010003667.1, forward strand.
CTCTCTGGAGGTGTAGCAAGAAGGCACCATCGTGAAGCACAGAGAGCTCTCCCCGGACAACCAAGTCTGCTCGCACCTTGATTTGGGACTTCTCAGACTCCAGAAATATGAAAGAATACATTTTTTTTCTTTTTAAGTCAGCCTGTCTGTGGTTATTTTGTTATAGAAACAGAAACTTCTTCCTTTAACAAAACGAAGTAAGACAATTGGGGTGACCAAACTGTCTGAACTACCTGAATCTTTCTGTAGTCTGAGAGGAGATCAGAGACCAGTGGCGGTTCAGACTCTGTATCCTCTTGATTTCCTTATCATTCAGGGGTAACCTGTATCCCAGTTCATTTAGACGGTCTAAATCCGGAGCCATGCTGCTGAATCTTAACATCTGTCCCTGCAAGAAAGATTGAAAAGCCAATTTAGCATCATGGTCAGAAGAGATGTAGGGGCTTCAGTGCACACAGTGAATTTCTGATTTTAGGAAGAAGCTGATCTTTGACCCTTGAGGCCACTTGCTTGCAATCGCTAGAGACGTAAATAAAGAAGAGCTGTGTCTCATCAGCTCACCTTGCTCTGGCTGTTAATGCTTCTCAACTACTCATTATCCCCTGCTGGATATTAGTAAGTTAGAGTATTATCTTATTTACATGATTTATTTACTCATAAGTAATTCTCAGGAGAGGCGATAAAGGATGAAAATTATGCAGAAGACTGAAGAGGCTTATTTCTTTCTCTTCTATATTTCATTTATTTATGCTAATGTGCTTTTCCATTATATAATGATAATTAATAACAATACTAGTTATAACAGCAGAGCCAAAATTTATTGAGTCCTCACCACGAATGAAATGTTGTTATAACTTTTTATAAGAAGCAATTGACTTTAAACTCAAAACAAACACATGAGGTAGGTACCATTGCTGTTCCCTCTTTACAAATGATAAAGGAAGGGACAGAATCTAAATAAATTGCTCAAAACCATCCAGGTAGTAAGTGGAGGAGCTGGGGACCTCAAAGGTGGTTGCGCTCTTTCTAGAAGGAGGGCGATTTCACCTGAGCTTTGTAATGACCACAGTTTTAGGACCTTGATTCGACTTCCAAGTTGGTGATTCTCACCCATGGCTTCAATCTGTGCTTCCAGACACTTCCCTCCCTTCACACCCAGGCAAAGCTGCCCATGGCCTTCCCATCTCCACAAGGAAACTGGCTACAGGAAAGAGAAAAGGTCAGGACCCTTGGACTCTGGGTGGCTGTGTTTTCTCCGCATGCCCTACAAAAGGCTGGGGACCCCTGAAGAAAGAAGAAATCTCCCCAATTGTTGAGCCCCAAAGCCTACCTACCTATCAAGTGACACAATTTCCACAAGTAGACATCAGCTCTGGGCAAAACAGGCCTGGTCTGGCCCTTCCCCTCATGCACTCAGGGGAGGAAGACACTTTTCATGTAGTAGAAAGCACCCTGGGGCCACCAACACACGTAACCCAACGCACGCCAGAGCGAGGAAGAAAGAGAATAGTGTATCACTTCTTTAAAAGTGGCAAGCCTGACCCTAGAGAGATGTGGAGGATTTCCTAAGAGCCACACTGAACATCATGAGCAGGCACTGAGTGTTTCTGGAGAGGAGGGAGTTGGTGGGAACAGTAAACGAATCTGGGAAGGAGAAATACTGTGGGCACAGACCCTGGAAAGCCATGTGGTCCCCAAGCGTCTGAAAAGGGTCACAGACAGTGATGCAGGAGGAGGCCCCAAAGAAGCGGAGAGGCGGGAATGAGGAACCTGATGGGTCACACTGCTTTTTGTCCAAAGAGCAGAACAAACACACTGAGGGTTTTCAACCAGAGGAATAATATGATAAAACCAGCATGTGCATTATAATTATTTTATTTACTTTATTGAATGTTTAAAGTAGCTTATAATGAAGTAAAACCAGTTATTCAGTTATTTTAGTTTAGTGTAGTTTTTTGGTACTGGGGATTGACCCCTGGGTTCTTAACCACTGAACCATATCCTCAGCCCCCCCCCCCCGCGCCGTTTTTAATTTTTAATTTTGAGTCAGGGTCTCACTAAGCTGCTGAGGCTGGCTTTGCACTTACAATGCTCCTGCCTCAGACTCCCAAGCCACTGGGATTACAGGTATGCACCACCAAGTCCAGATCATTTTTCTTCTTTTAAAGCTAATTAATAATATTAAATGGCAAATCATAACAGCTTAGAATTATGGGACATGCCATGCTTTGAAATATGTATACAAATGGGGAATGACTGAATCAAATTAATTGAAAGTCTTCAAATAAAAAAAAATCATTCCTGGGGCTGGAGCACTGGCTTGGTGTTCAGCACTTGCCCGGCACGCTCAGGGACGCGGGTTCATATCCTAGCACCACGTACAAAATGAAGTAGCAATGAAAGCCACATGAAAAACTAAATAAAATTCTCTCTTTCTCTCTCTCTCTGTCACTGCCCCTCTCTTAAAAAAAAATCATTCCAGCACCAGGGGGGGAGCATCTGAGGGGAAGGGTGGATTAACACTTGCAGGAGAGGCTGCAGGGTCTGGAGAGATGGGTGGGTTCAACTACAAGTAGATGCTGTTAGAGAGGGAGGTGGGAGGCTCAGGAGCTGTTAGGGAGGCGATGGACAGGGAGGTGGGAAGGAGGGAGAAGGTTTCCAGGACTGGCCTGGGTGATCCATCAGCTGATGCTCACTGCAAGCACCCAGTTCCCTACTCTGGTGAGCAGGAAAGCAGAGCTAGTGAGAGCTTCCCTGGGAGCTTGAGAGGAAGGAGGTCTATGCCAGTTCTGAAGACAGAAGTTGGAGGACCTGGACCAAAGCCCCGGATGCACCAACCTTCAGCTCTTCCATCCTTTCCTGGATGGTGGAGAAGTCAGAGGAGTGGGTCGGGTCCTGCTCCTGCAGCGTCTCCTCAGCTTCCACGATCCAGCCCTCCAGAGCTTCTAAACTCCCGGTGAAGGTTTCATAGTCAACGACTCCAGCCTTTTTGCCACAAAAGAAATTGATGTGTAAGTGAAATAAATTAGTTTTTTAGTGAAATTTCATGAGAAGTGGACATTGAAATTATTTTTTCGTATTCTTGTATCAAATTGACATTCAAAAGATGTCATTTCTAAAAAACCAAGGCTATAATGATTTAAAGTTTCTTCTATTTATGTAATTCTTCTAAAAAGCAGAATTATTTCTTAGTACAATTAATCAATAATTATTCTTTTTTATTCATTCAATATCGTCTTACATATTGAAGGGATTATACTTCACATTCACACATGCATGCATGACAGAGGAGCTTAAACCCAATCCTTGTCCAGGATCTCACTCACTTCGCCCACTCCCCGTCTCATGTCTCCTCTGTAATTCCCCAGTTACAGATATAAATGGCCATATGCCTGTATTTCAGTCATTCAGACTGCTACATTCATACCTCTGCCTGGTATGCATGCGTGCCTCATGGGAGTCAAGTGTACCATACAGTATTGAACACCCCCCTTTTCCCTCCCTCTCCCCTCTCCCCTTCTCCTTCTCCACCCATAGCTATAGTTCCCACAGCTTGCATTGCTTCAAATTAGGTGGGTTTATTAGATAAACTTGACTGATTTTCATCTTATTCCATCTTAAGTTTTCTTTTAGTTTCCACATATGGGAGAAAACATTCAACCTTTAAGTCTCTGAGTTTGGCTTGTTTCACTCAGCCTCTTTTTTTCCATTTCCATACATTTAAAAGCCATGATATTATTCTTCCTATCAGTTGAGTAGAACTTTGTGTGTGTGTGTGTGTGTGTGTGTGTATCTCACAGTTTTTGGATTCATTCATTCAGTGAGGGGCATCTGGGTTGGTTTCATAGTTTAGCTATTGTAAATTGAACTGCTACAAACAGATGCAGCTGTATCTCTGTAATAAGCTGATTCTAGCTCTTCTGGGAAAATACCTAGGAGTGGGATAGGTGGTTCATAAGATGGCTCCATCCCTAGTTTTCTGAGTCTCCACACTGCTTTCCAGAGTGGCTGTACTAATTTTCAGTCCTACCAACAGTGTGTTAATGTTCTTTTATCATCTGTTATACAAAGAACTAAAAAATAAAAACCACTTAATACCAAAAACACAAACACTCCAATCAATAAATGGGCTACGGTACTAAACAGAAACTTCTTAACAGAGAAAGTTAAAAAAGCCAATAGACATATGATAAAGTGTTCTACATCACTAGCAATCAGAATAATGCAAACTAAAATTGCATTGGGATTCCACTTCATTCCAGTTTGAATGGCAAAAATGAAGAATAGTTATTTTTTAAATACGTTAGAAAACATGTCTGAAAATATATCTTAATTCCTGAAAAAACCTCAGTTAAATATGAATGTGACTATTAAAGACACCTAGTGTTTATTAATTGGACATACTCTGGAGGCAAATATGGTTTAGGAACTTGTCTCCTAATTTTAAAATTATATTATGTAAAAAGGTGAAACCCCTTATCTTCCTCTGTCCCTACCGGAACTTTACAAGTTTACTCTTACTTTTTGGTCTTGGAGGAGGCCGTGTGTCAATGATGAAAAATTCATTTCCTGTGTTTCTGCCCAGGCACCATAGACCACCCAGACTGCAACACACCGAACATGAGCGCTGTACCTGTAACGCGGTCTGCTGTTTGCAAAGAGCCTGCTGCAGGGCATCGAGGTGCTGACTCAAGGAGAGCTGATCCGACTGCACGGCAGAGGCTGCTGAAGCACCCACTTGCTGCTTGAGCTGTTCTCCCAGCTCGCGGAGAACAAAAAGGGAATCCTTCACTGTCCCCAATCCTTTGAGGAGGTCCTGCAGGAGATAAAACACGCCCACTGTGACCCAGCATGTCCTTACAAACAGCAGTCAACAAGGGGCCACGCTTCCAGATACAGGCAGTTCTTAATGGTCAAATCATTGCCCTAAGAGACCTTCATCTGCAGAGAAGAATGATCAGAAAGTGAATCCAGGTTTAAAAATATTAAGCATGTGTATTAGCCCTCTAGATATGTGTGTGTTACGTATAGAGTACACACATACACACACACATATGGATGCTCATTTGGTAATGAATATTACATCGGCCCATTACAGTATTTGGGGCAAAATGTAGAAAAGAATACATAAAAAGGAAAACAATCCCAGGATCCACAAGTAGAAACAATAACCGGAAACATTTTTGGCAATTCATTCCTGTCTCTTTATGTTCTTGATATCAAATTGAAGACACAGTACTGTATTTTACGTTTTCTAATGTTTGTATCATGCACATCCGGGATTAGTGCATCCACAGGATCTCCACGTGGGGTCCCATTTTTGTAGCTACAACCGCCCACCACTTGAGTGTAGTGTAGAGCCCAGTGGTGACTGGGGTGGCCAGTGGAAATTGCCTGGTTCTGGCTTCCACCCACTGCTAACAAGTGACTGCTATTTCTGCCTGCTGCTGACCCCCACCCACAGACTGCAGGGCCAGCCAGGCTGCACAGGAACTACTGTGAGAGAAGGAGAAAGAAGGGGCTCCCTTAACCTTGACGCTGATAACAGATAACGTGTGAGACAGATCTTCCAAGGGTGAACTATGTGGAAAAAAATGTATCATCTTTGTTATGCGCATTACTCTCATTAGCTTTAAAGTCATTATCAGGTTGAAGATATTAGAATACATTAAACTTTTATTTCTGTACTTTTCATAACTTGCCTCATTCTAATGAGCTGATTTGGGAAAGTTCTGCAACAAGTTCAGTAAAATAAAGATAGACGAGGCCAAACAGTAAAATAAGAACCTTTCTTGGAAATCTTAAGTAGGTTATTGGCAGCTACAGTGAAAACAGAAATTGTCTACAAGTTACAAAGAAGAAGTATGTAAGAATCAGGAGAGGAAGACTACTTTCTACTCTCATTTCTTAGATTAAACGATTATGTAGATGCTTACAAAAGAAATAACAAATAAACCCATGTGAATATCTTTAACAGTAGATTTTAAAAATATTTTTGAATAAGATAGTTTTCTCCACGTAGTCAGTTTTATCTTGGCCATCTTAGAAATAACAGATAACCCATTTTTTCATATGAATTGGATTCCATTGGGAAATATGGGAAAACAAGTAATCCTTAAAAACAGAATAACAGGAGGGAACCTCATAAATCTCACACACATGCATCTGTGTTCTGAAAATCTGGCAAGCTCTTCAGTACATAAGACGTTAAATTTTGGACAATCATCTCGCATGTTGAGACATACTCAAACTCTACACACATGAGCACGGGCCCTGCTGAACTTAGGAAGGCTAAGCGTGACTGTCGGGGAAGCAGAGGGGTTGCTGGACATACATTGCAATCTTGAACCCACGCAGCAACTTCCTCATCTGCGATGTCCTTGTTGGTGGCTGCCTTCAGCAGCTCATTGGTTCGATCCTCCTGTTGCTGGACCATAGAGGCGCACTGCTTGGAGTAGTCCTTGTATCTCTGCCAGAGCTGAAGGAGGGCCTTGCTGGAGAGCAGCTGCTCAGCAATCTCTTCCAACAAGTTATTCCATCTGGAAATAATAGCCAGCACTCACGGACAGATCATCATCTCTCAGCAAATGGTGCTATTTACTATTTTATTTTTCATGATCCTGGTTCATGTGAATATGGAAATAATGCAGGGGTGACTCATTTTATTTAACATAATAAAAAGTAACATGCTGCGCTCAGTGGGGTGCGTAATGGGGATCAGGGCAACCTTTAGATATATGGCAGTTCTGGTTCTTCCTAAATAGCTTCAATGGATTTACTATTAAATTCATTTAGTGAAAATCAAAGCATTCATAGGATAGAATCCATTAGAGCTCAAATTCAAAGTATCAGAAAGTTTTAATTACATCCTGTTTATAATAAGACCGGGGATATAAATACTATGTAGTGAGCACACACCATACCTGACATTGACTTCTTTCAGGGTATCGGTGAGAGTTTCTGTCACAGGTGGGTGACACTCCTTTAATAGTTGGTTGGTGACAGAGCCAAATTTCTGCAAGCTTTTTTCTTGTTTTTCTAGATCATCATTAAGATTCTGCCCAAAGAGAAAGGTCAAATGGATGACATGATACGATCTACATTCTAATAAGCAAGTCTAAAACGAGTTAGAGATTTAGGTACATGCATGGCCTTGCTCCAATGTTTGGCAAGCTTTTTTTTTACACAATCATCTCTTCTCATTTTTATGACTTTGTTGTGATGCCTGTGAGAAGCCAGGCTTAGCAACTGAACCTTCTGGGACACCAGGGACTAAGCTGGAGCTCACACAGGGTGTCACCGAGCAGGAGGCTGTGGCACAGGCACGCATACATCTCTCACACTCCGGTTTTCTGTGACCCTCAAAGCCACAACCAGGTTTCTATCATACACCTAGAGTAACTCCTGACAACTGAGATTCCAAAGTCCAAACTTCTCTGAGAACCACCTCTGATTTCTGTCTTTGGGTGTTCTTCCTTGCAAACAATTTTAAAAATATAATTGCATTTTAATTGACAAATAATAATTGCATATATTTATAGGGAATAATGTGACATCGCTGATACATTTTACATTGTGGGAAGATTCAATTAAGAAATTGCTATATCATTACCTCACATACCTATGTTTGTCTAAAAATGTAGAACTCATAGAGGTTGGAACAGAATGGAAGTTACCAGGTGAGATGCCGATCAAAGCTTACATACATGCAGCTAGACAGGAGGAATAAGCCACGGTGATCCAGTGCGCTGAATGGTGACTATAATTAATAATAATGCACTGTATATTTCAAAATTGCTCAAAGCAACTATCTTGGTAGAGTCTTTCACCAAGGACCAGGAGAGAACTAGAAGAAAGAAGCTTTCCTGGAAAAATCACTGCAGTGACATGCCCATATTTTACTAAAACTCCACCGTTGAAGTAGGCTGAAAAAAAATCTAGTTCAATTTAACAACAGCATTTGATTGCCCTTAAATCAAAATATCTAAAGACCTTATTAATCCTTTCAAATGTTAAGACAACTCTTGCAGGTATAAAACAGAATAGTTTAAATTTAAAAGTATTTCTAACCTCCTCAAATTTATAAGTTGCAGCTTTTAAATTTACCGTTCTCAAAATGAGTTTTAATGCTTCTTATTGTCTGCAATAACTAAAGCTTAAAGGAATTTCATTCATACATTTCATCTTTCCTCCCTCTCACCTTATCCAATAAAAGTATTATCTTAAGAAAATCTGCATCAGTCCTGCCCATATCAACTCTGATAGTCAAGCCAGAGACGTGGAGTTTCCACTTATTTCTAGAAGGGCACATGCCGGGCTCCCACTGCCATCCCGACCCTCAAGGGCCTGCCCAGCCCAGCCCACCATCCATAGTATTTAGTGAAGAAGAAAGAGCAGCAACAGGTGAGCATGGTCCAGTGTTCAGGGGAGCAGGGGGTGAGGGCAGCAGTGCATGTGTGGGCAGTGAGCTGAGGTAGGAGACATTGCTATGTTTAAGACAAACAGCAGCCACTGCATTCTAGAAGACCAAAATGATAACGGAGACACAGGAAGCCAAGCAGTAAGTGCTGGAAAAGAGGGCTGTGTGGACACCCTTGTTAGGCCACTGGCATCATACAGAAGGGAATGGAAACACTTGATGGGTTAAAAGTTACCACTCTTGCTATTTTCCTCTTTGTTTTCTTTTTAATCCCTTAGACTATGTTTGGAGAGGCAGGACAAAAAAGAGAAAGGGAAGACATAAAAGGCAGTGATAATGGATCAAGGAAGGTGAATTGGATGTAAAATCATAAAATACACTGTGGGAATATTTATATAAGAGGATATTAAAAATCACTTGTTTAGGTACCAACTGATCCAGGATCTGGTGTCCACAAGCAAATTTCATTGTCACAATAAATGAGCGAAAATTAATTTTAAAGACTTCTAAAACATTAAATGTAAATATATGCCAATATTTCAGGATGATGATTCTATTTACTAATTTTTCATTTTCTCAAATCGAGAAGAATGTAAGGGTGCTTCACACTCACTCCTTACCTGAAGGCTGTCGACCTGTACTTGCACAGCTGCTAAGGAGCCGGTCAGCAGACGGAACCGGGACAGAGAATACCTGGCTTCCATGAGCTTACTGTTTATTTCCTCAAAGGCCACTTTGTGATCGTTCCATTGGTCAAGAACCGACTTCAATAGTATCTTCAACTGCCCAACCTTTGGAAGAAGAAAACGTGTAAAGATTAAATAATATTAAAGATGATGGCATATATGTCCAAAGGGTGGAAAACACCTAAAACCTTCTTCTGGGTTCCTGGCATTATTAAGAAAGTGCTTGCCGCTGCAGACAGGTGCCAGGGCCTGTCCTACCCAAGTGTGAAGCACACATTAAAATAAGGAAAGGAGGTCAATGAGAACTATTAAGTAGCCTACTTCTTCTTCTTCTTATTTTTTTTTTTTTAAAGAGAGAGGGACAGTGAGAGAGACAGAGAAAGAGAGAAACAACTTTATTTTAGTTTTTCACATGGCCTTCGCTGCTCCAACACTTAGTTGTGTACATGGTGCTGGGGTTTGAACCCGGGTCCTCGTGCTTGCCAGGCAAGTGCCGAAACCGCTGAGCCACCGCTCCAGCCCCTTCTTCTTATTTTTTAATAAGCCTTAATAAAGCCTTCTTCTTTCTTAATTTTTCAAAAGGCAACATTTCCATTAAAGAACTAATTATTTTATACTTAGATGATATATTGTCTCTAAATATGTCTGTGACTTATAAAAATGCATACAAGAAAATAAAGGCAGGCTGAAGACAAGGTAAGGCTAGACTACGGGAGTCCTTTATGGGTGTGGTGACATCCGTGCCTGTCACTGTCCCCTCAGGTCCCATGTCTGTGTGACATGGATAATAACCACCTGTATGGGCACGTGCTGAAGGGCATTGGAACTCACACTGCAAGGACAACTCTTTGTTGTCACAATTTTTCGACACTTCATTCAGCACATATTTATCAAATGCCTTTGTTGAGCTTATATTTTAGTGAAAGAAATTTAAACACACAAGGGAATAATATGTTAGAAATTGATACATATGATGGGTAAAAGTGAAGCAGAGCAGAGTCAGGGGGTGAAATGTAAGAGGAGGAGGCTGTCATTTAAAACAAGTGGTCAGGAAAGCCCTCCATGAGATGGCAAATTGGAGCAAAGGCTTTGAGGACAGGGAAGGAAACATGCAGACACTTGGAGGAGCATGTTTTAGGCAGAGGAAAGAGTCAGTAAAGTGCTTGAGTGCAGGACATGCCTGTTGAGTTCAAGAGCAGTGAGAGATCAGAAGAGTAGAAGCAAAAAGCATCTCCAGGATATCAGCAAGTAATGACGGGGGTGGGGGAAGAGAGAGGGAGAGAGGGAAAAGGGAGAGGGGGAGAAAGAGAAAGACGGAGAGAGAGAGGGCGAGAGAAAGGGAGGAAGAGATGGAGAGATGGAGAAAGGGATAGAGACAGAGAGAGAGGGAGGGAGAGAGGGGGAGATAGAGGGAGAGAGAGAGAGGCAGGGAGGGAGGGAGGGAGGTATACACAGGGCACAAAGCCAGACCATCACCAGGCTTTGGCCTCATTGTGAACAAGACAAGAAGCCCCTGGGAGAGCTGAACAGAAGAGTGGTATGATCTGACTTCCATTTTAATTGGCACCTCTGACTCGGAGACTGTTTAGGAGGCCCCTGAAATAATCAAGGCAGGAGATGACAGTAAGTTAGACCTGTTTGCTAGCTGCAGAGGAGGCGATGGGATTTGGATTCCAATCTACTCTGCAATCACAAGTCAACAAGATTTTCTGATGAACTAGGAGTGAATTATGAAAGTGATACAAAGAAGAACTCCAAGGTTTTCCGCCCAGGCAACTGGAAGGGTGAATTTTCATTAATCAAGATGGCGGAATGAGTAGGTTCATGGGAGAAGATTATAAGCTTGGGCATGGAACTGAAGATGTCTATTGGTCATGCAAGAGAAGAAATACACTGATTGGATATCTCTCTCTGTCTCTATCTTGAGTTCAGGATAGAAATCAAAGGTGAGGACAGACACTGGAAACTTATCTATGCCTACATGGCTTCTATAGCTATGGGAATGGACGAGTAATGTTTATAATAATACTCATTGTTGGAAACTATAGAAACTAGACTTTTTTTTTTAAAGAAAGTTAATGAAATGGACTTCATAGTACAAAGAGATGATAGATTCAATAATTATATACTCAGTAACTTTAAGAAACCCAAAACATGGAGTTAGGACAAGAGCTGGCATGCAGAGTTTGGAGCGTGTCTCCTCGAGCAGTATTACCATGTGGTCTAGATTTGCCCAGGCTTGGTTGAGCTCCCGCAGAGTGCTCCTGACAGTGCCAGAGACTTCTTCTTTTTTGTTCTGAATCAAAGCAAGTCCATTCTGCTCAATTTTCTCTACTTCTTTTTCTTTTGCTTTAATCAAATCTTCCAGATCCTGAAAGATTTAAAAAATAGTCATTTTAAATTGTTGTATTATGGAACTCTGGGGTGCACTGAAATTGAGCCATTACAGTTTTATGTATTAAAAACCTGTTACATATCCAAAAAGATTATCATTCTCAAAAGAGGGTCTCCACAGCAATACTTCTTCCTATGTTTAAATGTAAAAAATTATCTTTTTTATCCAGGGGAAATCAGCATAATCTAAAATATCTAAAGTCTGATTACCTACTACATAAAGAGATGGTAGTATGCCATTTTTTTCTTTAAAGAAATTGCAGGGAAAATGTATGTTGGAAATGGTATTATTTATCTTTTTTATTAATTTTATTTTTATTGGTGCATTATAGCTGTACATAATGATGGGATTTGTTGTCACATATTCCTAGATACATGCCACACAGCAATATAATTTGACCAATATTCCCCTACCCCAGCACTCCCCCACCACCCTGTTCTAGTCCCCTGGTCCCTTGCCTCTCTTTCTGGGCTATATATTTATTCTAATTTAACCAAATATAATTACATACTTCTTATACCTACAAAGAACATTTTTAATATACATGAACAATAGAATATACAACGACATACTTATATATTAAATTCATAGATGTTGTTATTTATATATGAGCCCGGCTCATAGAAAGAAATACAAAAGGATGGTATCTGATACTCAGACACATTTCTGATACTATTAAGCTGCATCACTTTGGATAAGTGGGAAATTTCCGCCAGGCCTCAATTTCTTCATTTGAAAAATCAGAAGCCTAGGAAATCTTTTCTATTATCCTCTCTCTCTAAAATACTCTGATTTTGTGTGCTGCTGAAAGTGAGACTTTTTTTCATGATTCAAATCCTCATTTTCTTTGGGATGTGCATTTTCTACTCTCAGAATGAAATGTTCAAGAGAGAAAAATAAAATGAGGAAGAGACCTGGAGCTCACACTTAACCATATATCAGAGTCCTAACTTCTATTTTAACGCCATTTGAAAACTTGGCGCTCAGTGAAGCCAGCTGAGATTGCTATGAACATTTTAAAGATAAATCAATGCAAGATCAAGTTAGCTGAGGTGCCCTGGGTCACAGTGCTGGTGAAATCGGGAGCAGGAAGCAAAACCCAAACCTTTTCAGCTTCCTGACTCCCAGCCCCTGCTGGAGGTGCCTGCTGAACCTGAAACTGCACAGGATGACAAGATAAACCAGGCACCTGACTGCATTCTCATCCTCAGAAATAAAACATTGATGTGAAGGCCTGGAGGATAGAAGGAAGAAAATCTCAAAACGCTTTACGCTTGGATAATGCTATAATTATGTAAAGAAGATCTGTAACTGTTCTCAGGACTCACATATTGGAAATATTGGGAGTGGGTAGTTTTTGATAAGGTGTTTATGAGGAGTCATTAGCCTTTGATTAATTATAATTCTGCACCTCTTATTATTTCTTCTTTTATTTTTGTTTCTGTTGTGGTTCAATTTTTTCATCTATCTCCATTTTACTTAAAAAATAGGAACAGTCATACATTTTCTGCTTACTCCAAAGGCATGAACTTAGATAAATATATATGAAATATTTTTTAAGTTCTGAAAAACTAGCCAATATTATGGTATTCAGCCATTTGGCAAATTGCCACACTCCTGTGTAAATGTATTTTTTTCCATCCTGAATTATCACAAAGCTATTTTAATTTGGTGTATGAATTAGAAATTCATGCATTTAGCAGCTTAGAGAGATCATTTTTGTTTTTCATATTGTCCTATCAATTCTTCTTTATAATTTTGTTAGCATCATGACAGCTTTGATAATTACCAGAGAATAAAGCTAGTGGCCACTAGAATCACAGATCCTTTTAGTAGTATAGAAAACATAGTTAACTTTAATTTTAAAAATCTTTTCCATTTCTCTAATAATTAACTATACATCACTATCCTTATTTATATTTAATATTATATAAGTGTTACATATTTAATATTTAATATAAAGATCAATAAATAATCCTTCCCATATATCTTTAATTTGATTTTAAAATCCAATCGTTCGAAATTAAGTTTATCTTCATTTATCATAGGTGTTAATGCCTTTCAGTGATCAGTATCAAGTAACACATCTCAAAAATACCCTGATCATGTATGTTGGCCTAAGAATAAAACCCAGTAGGAAAACAGAAATAGATGTATTTTTTTATACAAAATAAAGGTGTGTTTTCTGATCAATGAAGTTACTCATAAGGGCCAAACCTAACATTTTTGTTATAATAAATCATCCTCAACTTGGATTAACTCATAAATATCAGCTTTTATGTTGCTTTAAATTAATAAATCACCTCTGAAAGACTGGAAAGATATTCAAGATTTTTAAAACAAAATAAAGCTTGAATCCATTCACTGATTTAAATACACTGGGTTGAATTTCACACTTTGGTCCAAAGGCACAATTTTTCAAAAATGACAATAAATTTTATCAAGGTTTGTAGTATCGCCAAATAGAACCTGCAGTAAAGTTATGGTGATTTATGTGTGATGTCCCAAGATAACTGTGTGGGCCATTTTCTTTAACTTTTTTTTTTTTGGTTTTTTGTTGTTGTTGAGAGAAACAGCTTTTCATCTGAAATCACATACTGGCTTTGGTATAGAGCTTTTAAAACCAGAATGTAAACTTTCTCTCCCGATACTATCCAAACTGACCCTCAGGAGACAAAAACTTTTAAATCCTAAAAGAAGTAAGACTTGGCGAAGCTTCAGCGGGATTTTCCAGAGAGCAATGTGTCTCTCGGTCAAATAGAAGACACAAAAAGAAAGAGAAACAAAAGGGGAAAAGGCAGAAAAAAGTATGTTAAAGCGGGAGGGGAAGAAAGAGAAAAAGGAGGGAGAAAAGGAAAAAAAAGGATGAGGAAGTTGATGTTAAGGTAGCGTGTCAATCTCCTCAGAAAGTCATCTCGAAACACAAGAAGGAAACACTAATCTTGCTAACACTTAGAATTGCCTTTTAAAATAATGAAAATTGGGACTGGAGCCACAGCTCAGGGGTTGGAGTGCTTGCCTGGCAGGCACTAGGATCCGGATTCAAACCTTAGAACCACAGGCAACCACTGGAGAAACAAAGGCCAGATGGACATATAAATAAAATTCTCTCTTTAAAAAAATAATGAAAATATTCCAACATAGGAATTCAACAAAGGTAGAACTTTTCATCCCTAGGAGTAAAATTTTCAAAATTCTGTCTTATTTGTAGATTTCGAATTCCTGGCCTTAAATTAGAAGTATGACTGGTCCCCACATAGGTGGAAAGGCTCCTGAGATTAGTTGCTGCTCAGTTTTGGGTTTTGGTCTTCAGCCTTTCACACAGCCAACTTCGGATGGGAGGCTTTGAAACGTGATTATTTAGTAGTATTTCTCTCTTGGTTGTTCTTCGTCATCTTTAGGCAGCTTCAACACTGCAGCCCATTAGCTGGGGGGACACATGGTCTTCCATTTCTGAATCCTGAGGCTCTGACTGAGTGCGTAAATGTAAGTTCTCTCATTCAATGTGTCCCAAACAGAAACTGCTGGTGATAAGGGAGATGATTACCAAAGTCCTTTCTTTTTAAAATCTAAAATAGAAGTCCTCTCCTGGGTATCTTTCCAGGGGACTTAGAATCAGCACATTACAGTGACACAGCAAAAGCAATGCTCATAGCAGCTTAATTTACAATAGCTAAATTATGGAACAACCCAGATGCCCCTCACTGAATGAATGGATCTAAAAACTATGGTACATATATACCATGGAGTTTTACACAGCAATTAGAAACAATGATATTGTAGCCTTTGAAGGTAAATGGATGGCTATGGAAGAAATTATGCTGAGTGAAGTCAGCATTACCCAGAGAACCAAGGGTCAAATGTCTTCACTCATCTGTGAAGCTAGATGAGAAAGGAGGTCTATTATCATGTTTTAAATCCAGATAAGATGTCATGTCATACAACCTCAGGCATTTGTAGAGATGTATTCGGAAGGATGGGTAGGGAGGGATAGGGTGGGTAATTGGGGTGGGGCTCTTGAGGGTAAGTCGAATTTTCAGAATTTATATATATATTATATTATTTTGTTAGAAGCTTGCTTTATTGTTCAACAAATAAATTTCTGAATAAAATTTAAAAATCTAAAATAGTTAAGATTTTGGGGAAGGAGCTTTTCCATAGGATTGCTCAGCTGAATCTTTAATTCTTCATAGGGAACGCTGTAAAAGAACAGTCATAGCTAATCTGAGAATAGTGCAAATTAGTACATCACATTAAAGAAAGTGTTTCTTTTTCTTTTTTTTTTTTAAGAGAGAGAGAGAGAATTGATTTTATTTAGTTTTTGATGTGGCTTTCACTGCTCCAAGACCTCGCTGTGTATGTGGTGCTGGGGTTTGAACCTTCGTCCTCGCACATGGACGAAGCACCATAACCGCTGAGCCACCACTCCAGCCCCTAAAGAAAGTTTTATTACAGCATTAACTGTAACCCTCACATTTCTTCTGTGTACATAGAATGCCTGAGGAAATGTCACCTGTGTCGAAGTTACAGGAAAACATTTGGAATGTGACAGCTCCACCCTGATCAATAACAGAACAAACAGATTCCAGAGTTTCCCCAGGCGACAAAACAGGGAAGGATATGACCTCCTGCCAAGCACTTGCCCTCCAAGAGGGACAGAAGGTCAGTGAAGCCTCTGGATCGAACTTCTACTTGTAGGAAATACAGAGGAGAGAAGCCAAGCTAAGTAATTCCTTTGGCCAATATTAAAGATCTGCCAGCACACAACTTCTGCAACAAGTGAATAGTATCAAAAAATCTAAAGGAGGGGCTGGAGCGTTGGCTCAGCGGTTATGGTGCTTGCCTGGCATGGGTGAGGACGCAGGTTTGAACCCCAGCACCATGTACATAATCAAGTGTTGAAGCGTCAGAGCAAAGAGGGCCACGTGAAAAGCTAAAAATAAAACTGATTTGTTCTTTCTCTCTCTCTCACTATCACTCTCTCTTTTAAAAAAAATTAAGGATATCTAAGAACCCCAACAATCAAATGTGCCATGAGGATACTATATGCTTTAAATAAAAAGTATATTTTAGTAGCAATTAAGGAAATACAATTAAGGGATTTAACATGAAATAATACAAAGGGATTACTGTTAAAATTTTGTGGTAATATTGTACTTGCATAAGAAAATACCCATTTTTCAGAGATGTGCATTGTAGTATAGAGGATTAAAATGAAATGATGTCATTGGGGTACTATGATATCTTGATGAAAAAAGGAGGAACTTAGGTAAATGTGTCTGAAATCTTAATAATGATTAAATCAGTATATGGAATTCATGACATTTTTCTCTACTTACGAGTGCATTTGAATAATTTCATAATTTCAAATTTTTAAGAACTGGTGAATAAAAACCCAATAGTTCTACTCTTATCAGCTCATATCATCAAAGAAATTTATTACCAAATATCATTTTTAAAAAAAATTTGACTGGTATTTCTCAGAACCTGTGAACGCCTTTTGCGTGTGCTATGGAATTACAAAGTGGTGTGGGAGAACCCGGCAAGTTACCTGACAGTCTTTCAGCGTGTTCTGAACGGAAGCCTGATCTCCAATTTGCTGCTGCTGTTTCAGTTTCTTTTCCTGAGTTTCAAACCAAGTTTTTAGACCCTGCACATTATTTTCATATTCTGACCAAGATTCCAATAAGCCTTCCAACAGCTGGATCTGAACAGACACAGTGAGAGGAAATTTACAATTTCATTTTGAAATCAACTCATGGGAAGCCTCGTTAGCCTTGCCACTATTTCCTGCACCTTAAGAATTCTTAAAATGCCACCCACTGTACACATAATTTGAAACCTTAATTTTATCCAGTGTAAATCAATGTGTATGACTGGCAAGCAGGCAAGAACTAAAATCAATCAGAAGTAAAGGGAAGGGAAATCAAGATGCTTCTTTAAAGAACTGAAACATAGGAAAGTAGATAAGAAGGCCACAGGCAGCTGAGAGCTAGGTCAAGTTCATTGCCACGGCTGGAAGCAGCTTGTGCCCTTACAGCCCTACCACTTGTGCAATGAGTTTTCCTGACCGAGTGAGCCTATTCTCTGGGGCTTCATGGAAACGTGGCAGCACTGGGCACCTGGCTTACCTTCTCAGTTACCAGACCTTGCAGGATCTGCCAGCTTTTATTCATCGCGCCAAGCTGCTCAGCAAAATCAGTCTTGTCACTACGTTTACTTTCCACATCCTGGCTGCTGATTTGCAGCACAGACTGGTTCACAAAATCGACGGTCAACTGTTTACAGTTTATGTCTATCTTAAAACCCTATAAAAAAGACCACAGGAAATAAGGAAACAAGGTTGCACGTGTTAAAATGTCTTATTGTAGGGGGGGCTGGAAAGCCTTAGATAACGTTAATATTGAAATTATTACTTCCATGACTTTGAAGGGCATAATCTGTATTTGTTCACATGGCCCATTATTTGCAGAAGTTGAATATATATCTATATATGTTATTCAAACATACACATACAGATAAACATATTTAGGGAGAAGATACAGGAATTGGTAAATTACATGACCTCACTATAAAATTTTTCCCAATTATATTTATTTCATGATCTCTACGATTTTTTTTCAAATAACAAATTAAAAATTATTCCTCATATGAGAAACTTTTCTGTGCCTATAATTGGGGATGCAGTTCTCTTGTTTCTGAATGTCCATATGGTTGCTGTATATGACATATATGTCCGAAGATCTGACTTCCATAATTTTAGTTTTGCAGTTCTTTCAAATAAAAATATAAATCTATGAATGTTAAAATATAACAGGTCAATTACTTTATATTTCTGAAGGTATTCATGAATTGTCTTGTAACCTATGGCATTTTTTATATCTTCTTCATCCTTTTGGATAACACCTTCCATTAGAGAAATCCAACTCATGACTTCAGAAATGGCGTGACGGGAAGGCAGCTTATCCATTTGGAGCTGTTCATGTTAGAGAAAAAATTCAAGGTATTAAATTTCAAAACCAATTTCTGTGAGTGTAGAATACATTAATTCTTACCAATATATCAACAGAAATAATGCTTGTTTGTGGCACTTTTAGATCTTAGAAGCTTGAAACATCAGGCGAATACTGAACACTAGCCATTTTATGTCCACTTGACATCTAATACTATAAACATTGTATAAATATTAACTAATGAATCAAAACACCAGCAAGAAGAAAATATCATTCTTATTTTATAGCTAGTTTTATGAGCTTTAAAAATGCGTAACTACAAAACATTCAACAGATGTATTTTATTAATTATCTTGTAAAATCTCTGCATATTATGACTAAGGAATGTTAAAAGAAGAAAGAAAAATACCAAGCTACAAGCTATCATTTTCTAGAATTTTTGGCACTCTAATATTTATTCCTAAGAGCGTAGCCAATTTTCTGATTCTTTCAAATGCACTGAGAATTCTGAATTTTACTTCAAATGTCACACATTTAAGCATAAACTTATAATGTTTTGAAAGAACAAAGGCAACCATTTGAAATATTCATAGATCAGCTTCTGTGTGGTGATAAAAGGTGGAGATGAACAAGATCATCCTGCCCTCTGGGAGCACAGAGCTGCTGATTGGAGAACTAGTGTGCAGAAGCTGAACCTGGCCATCACGTGAACCTGGCGCACAGTGGCAAAAGTCAAAGAAAGAAAGATGGAATGCTCTGGAATTTCAGGGGAGTTGGACATATTTCCAGATAAGAGGGTAACAGTCACGCACCAGATGACGTTTCAATCAATAACAGACCCCACACGAGACGGTCCCATGTGGGTATAGCCCAGCAACATTGAAGCCATCCTAGTGTAAGTTCACTCCATGAAGTTTGTGCAATGATAGAGCAGCCTGAGGACACATTTCTCAGAACATATCACTGTCAATAAAGGATGCATGACTGTACTGACATTTACTGATTGCCAGTTGTGCTCTTTTATGTAATATAATAGATCTTTGCCAGATTATGTTAGACATCTTCATAAATAATCTCTTTATGTAGCTCTCCTCACTTTACCCAAGATAAAACAGAGTTTAAATTAAAGACAAAGATTTCAACACACACACACACACGCACACACACACATTATAGGACCCTTGCAAAGAAAGGCTGAGCAGGGCTTTGTAAAACAATTTTTAATATGTGATACAACAGGAGAAAGTTCAAGTTTGTGAGACCAAGGGGGTTTACACTTGCAAGCCAAAGCAGATTATCCCAGTTTTCCATTTAATATGATTAAATTAATTATTACCAAATAAAATGATCCATATTTGTGTACCTGGTGGAGCTTCTCCTGTACAGCTGGAATACTGGTCAGCAGGTCAGTCCACAGGGTGTCAATGTGAGACAGCTCTGTACGCAGGGCAGCTGTGTCCACCTTCTTTAATCGAAGGAGCTGATTTCCAGTGCTTAGGACGGATGATTTCAGAGAAGACTTGGCATCCACTTCTTTAGAAAACTCCTAAAAGAAGTAGCAAAGTTTAAATTAGGATTTAAAAGTCCAAACTTTTCATTTCAGTGAATGAAACAATTACTTTTCTACTTCTTGAGGGGAGTAGTACACAGAACTCTCTACTGGGGTACAAAAAAGCACACTTTTGCCCTCAAATGAAAGCAAACCATGACTTGGAACTATTTGCAAGAGGCAATGCTGAAGATAAACAGAGCTGAGTCCTATTAATTTGCGTAAGTACTGAACATATATAGTTAACACCGATCCATTCTCCACAGCTTAGTTTATTTTCCATGTAGCCACTGACTGCTAACTTTCCTCCTATTGAGTATGAGTCAAGCCTTACCTTTTGGCCTGAAAAACAAAATCGAATCAAATGCCTTAACTTCTGAGACTTACCAGGAAAGCATTTAGATGATCACGGACCATTTCCAGTTCTTGTGGGACTGTCACAGATTGTTGAGTCCAAAATTCTAGCCTGTCTTTTGCAGATTGTAACCAGCGAATCAGATCTGCAGACTCACTCTGATACCTGTGAGGATGTTAAAGACTCCGTTAAGCAAGCTTCCAACCCCCATCTTCTGCTCATGCATGTCATTTGACAACGCAGACAGTGAAAACAAGAGACCCGATACATTTAGAACAAAGGCACACTAACTCAATGCTCTGAATTCTTTTCTTTTAAATATTACACCTTGATTAGATCTGTCTCTTTGTGTTTCTGCTTCCCCATCTCTAAGTTGAAAATAAAAAAATATCTTTCTCTTCCTTCATTTTGATGCTACTTAGAAATATCAGATGATGGTTATATAAAGTTCTTTGAAATAAATGAAGAAAGTAGTTCATGATGTAAAAGTTGGCCATCTGCCTCCCTTGTATACCTTCCTTTGCCCCTGGGAAGCTCATGTGCTTGATCAATATTTTCTCTTCTTGTAAGGAAGGTATTATTGTGACTGCCCAGGTACAATCCTTAGGCAAAGGAGGACAACAGCTCAAAGATAAGCTTCATGATGTCCCTGACTCCCTGCCCACTTTGAATTATGTGTTTATGAAATTATACAAGAATATAACTGGGGGCTTTCTGTTTATTGTTGTTTTCCAAACTACGCAATTTTCCAAATATATCCAACACCCTTAGTAATATGCTTTAGCTCTTATCTAAAAATATGCAAAATAGTCATCCTATTACCTGGTCCAGTGTTTCAAAATTGTTTCCAATCTGTGAAGTTCTTTAGACACTTTGTTGGTATTATTTAGCCAGCGCTCTCCAAGTTGATTTAACTGGCTTTCCAGATCTGAGCAGCTGATGGATAGCAGAAGTCGTTTTCCATCATCTAGTACTTGATATAATTTGGGCTGGTATTCATTAAGGCTGGATTTTAAATGCTAAAATGATTGACAATACTGGGTTAAAAGCGTGGGTACTGTATTTTTTTGTCTTTGAGAATTATATTTTCTCTGACACCATAACATTCTCATTTTCTATTATTCAAACATGAACTGTTTGCACCCAAGTAGCAATGACAACTTGCAAATGTTTCATCTCTATCCTGGGTACAAATGCACTGCCCCCACCCCAGTAACTTTAGGTGCATTTAAAATGGTCAGACTGAATTAATTCAAGACAAGTGTGACATTGGTTATAAACTACACAAAATTCTTGGTGGAGGCCTGGTGAAAATGCTTGCAATGGTTTCAAAATGAACTTTTGTTTAAAAAAGGAATAAAGAAAAAAAATAAAGAAAGACATTTTTTTTTCCATGCTGGGGGTAGAGCGTAGGGCCTCTGCATACCAGAAAGGGTTCTACCATTGAGCTACACCCTCAACCCCAAAATGACAGTTTTGTGGGTGGGCACTGGGGATCGAACCCAGGGGTGCTCTACCGTGAGCTACATTCCAAGCCCTTTACATTTTTTATTTTGAGGGTCTTGCTATGCTGCTGAGGCTGGCCACAAACTTGTGATCCTCTTGCCTCAGTCTCCAGAGTCTGGATTACAGGTGTATGCCACCATGACGTTCTTTTTTTTTTTGGTGGCAGTGGGGATCAAACCCAGAGATATGCTAGCATTGAGATTTTTATTTATTTATTTTTATTTTTCATTTTGAGACATCATCTCACAGAGTTGCCGAGGCTGGCCTCAAGGTTGAGGTCATCCTGCCTCAGCCTACTGAGTCACTGGGATTACAGGTGTCCATCTACATAACTGGCAAGAAAGACTTTTGAAAAATATTCTACTATAAACAGTCTGCAAACACAGTCTACCCACTTCCAACAATATCAATAACTTAAAAGAAAAGTATAACTATTTAATAAAACATGTGATCACGAGTTTGTTTAGATTCTGCTAAAATGATGGGGAAGATTCTACAGGAAATGCGGCCACTCAAGACACCCTGGGAACTGACCTGGTAGAGGCTTGCGCGTTCCATGAGCCTGTCCTCACTCTCCTCCACCAGGCCCACACTTGGGATGCTGTTTTCCACGACCTCCAGCTGTCTGCTGAGTGCCTGGCGGTCCTCGTCCAGATGAGACCATGTCTAGAAACACAACATCAGTCTATGAGCTGAAGAACCCTCCTAGGGACAGTACTCCTTCTTGTGCACAAAACATGCACTTGACAGATTCTTTTTCAAGCTATGTCAGGGACATCTGGGTTAGGGTTTGCTTCGGGAAGCAAAAGACGGCTTTAAAGTAAGTAATCAGGTGGTGACCGTCAACAGCACTGTGATTGAAGCTAACTAGCTGTATCAACATGAATAAGTTACTAAGCTTCTCTGAACTTTTTTTCTGTGTAGTAAGATGGGGATCACCATCTTCTCCATCATCAGTATTAAGTGCAGTAATCAGGCAGTGTCCCAGCCTGGTTTCATGCTTTACTCCAAGAAGGATTTAAAGCAAAAGGAATAGCAAGCATAATTGTTTTCATGTAGTAACTAAACTCAACATATTTATATTTGTAAATAAAACTTGAAGCAGACATTTAAAAATATAAACATCTAGTATAGATATTCTGTTAAAGAAAAATACCACAGGACTTATTGCTAAATTCAAGCTTTTATTTTATTTGAAGCTGAAGAAGACTTTTTAAAAAAAAAAGTTGGAGTCTTTTCTAATAATTTATAGTGATGATCAGCAGTTTTCCAATGTGCATGTCCACCCCACTGTGCCTCTGGGGTGGTGACAGAGCATGAGCACAAAGACCTGTGCTTTTCCCAGCAAGCCTATCTCCAGGCACTCTTTGTGACCTAGGGATCTAGTAGAGAATAAAACAAACCCAAATCCCTGCCTTTCTGGAGCCTACATTCTAGAGAGGGGAGATAGGCAACTTACAATAAAATAAAAAAGTAACAAGCAAAGAGTAAACTTCATGATGTTCTTGCACTGTGGGGGAATAAATCTGAGCTGAGTGGGGTAAGGAGGGAGTATCTAGGCGTGAGCATGGGGGCGCTGCAGTTTAAAAGGGACAGTCTAGTTGATCTCATTGAGGGACACACATTTCAGTCAATGAAGCCAGGCAGATGTGGTGCGACCACTGTCTCTGCTCCCAGGGCATCATGTGCCTTGGCAAGGTACTGCTCCCAGGCTCATTCCTAAAACAGGGGCTTAGGACACATCTTAGAGGGTTAGGGTAAACACTGGCTGAATTCTTATAAGGTGTGAAATGCCTGGCTGGCAGACCGACATATTACTTATCAGTCACTGCCATTACAAGGTTTCAAATGCTAACTTTGAAAAAATTGATACATTTGTCTCCAAATTTTAGCTCACTGGGAAAATTCATGTCTGGAATGATTGGAGTTAGCTAGCCATGATGATGTTGGCCCAGGAAAGAAGACAGGATTTAAAAAACAAATGTAAACATGAGATATAGGTAAGGATTGGGGAGTGGGTGAGGAAGAGAGGAACAAGAAGAGAGATCATAATCTCTAAAGCTCTCATAGGAAAGAAGAATCATTCGAAAGCCAGAATAGCTGAGGGCACCTGATCTAGTTACTGGAAAGAAGGAAGGGGACGGCAGTATCAGTGACTTCTCACATTGATACGGGGTTCTGTGGCTGGTCAGCCTCTACTGAGCACCTACGAGTATTCAAGGTCACATACTTATGGTGAAGCTCAACTCTAGTGCAGTGGCCTAAAAGCTCCTTCTGGAATAGGCCAGAGAGTAAGCATTTTAGCTTTGGGGACCATAGAGTACCTACTGCACTGACTCACATCTGTCCTGCCATTGTGACAGCAGCCACAGACCACGCAAACCCTGAGAAAACTTTATATGTTCCACTAAAACGTCACAAAAACAGGCAGTGCCCTTGGATGGTAAACCCCTGCTCCAGAGACTAGGTTACAAATGAGATCCCTCTTATCTACAGCTGTTTTCCTCTCGGTCAAGACTGTGACATTGCCTGCCTCATCAGACCACGCGCTCCCTGAGGGCCCCAGAGCCTGGAAATCTGGTCACAGATTTGACCAGATTTGGATAAAATGGATGGATAAAAACTTGATCCATTCATTTGTGACAAATGAGGGTGACTAAGTGAATGAGGGAATGAAACTTGTCAGTATCCTAGCAGGACAGCAAAATCAGTCCCATAACCCAGGTGAAGGGACCAAAGGCTTCTGTGATCCAAACCCAGATTTTCTGATTTCAATCCAGTGTTCCTTGACTTATACTAAATCCATCCTTCATTTTGTTTTCAGAGAACAAAGAAATGGACCCAGGTGACTGAGCTCTGGCTTCTGGATCCTAGTGACAGGTCTTATCACAAGAACAATGACACTGGGGACAGAGCCAGAGATATATTTTAAAATTTCTCATGCTCTAAATTAGGCTTTCAGTCTGAGGTCAGTGTTCATCTAGCTGAATCACAATATGGTACAGTGCATACCCAAATGGAATAGGAAATACAAGAGGGACAAGGCAGCGTGTCGCCACAGGATAGCACAATCCTGAGCCAGACAGCCCCGCGAGCTTCAAGGTTACAGGAGGGAAGTTTTGGGAACAAATGTATCTCGCCCTACAGGTCTGCTGTGCAGTGGGGAAGAGGGTCCACAGGCCACCGTCTCACCTCTAGAATGTACTCCAGCTCCACGCCCCTCTTGTGAGCCCCTTTCAGCACAGCGGATGCCTGAGCCATCAGCTCTGCATGGAACTGAGTTTCCTTGGGGACCGCAAAGCTGATGATCTTTCTGAAGAGTGTTTCCGTCAAGATCATGTGAGATTCCAGGCCCTGAAAGTACTCCTGCAATTTTGTAGGTGGAAAGAGGTCAGTAGCTCATTCATACACTATTTCTAGATACAAGCTGCTCCTTACATGAAAGCCGATGGACTCAGTAAGAGTGGTGCTGTCCCTCCTCCGCTGACCTCATTCTTAGCCGGCACCCACCACTTCCTGAAGAGGCTTCCTGTCTTGACTGGGGCTCTGGTCTCCTGCTGGTCTCTTCTCCCCAAATGCTGTATCCTGTGCACTGCTGTGCAGCCAGCACGATGGGCCCAAAGCAAAGCTCTTAGTTACCAGTTGCTAAATTAAAGCTCCTGTCCCCTCTAATCCCCTATCCATTGCACTTGGGCTTCCATAGTTCCCTGACATGGTTTCTCACCAACCCCACCACACCACCGGCCTCCTGGGTCCTTGACCACATTAGCCTCACGCCCCATCTCAGCCTCTGCTTGAACTGTTCTTCCCAGGTGTTCTCACATAACATAGCCAGTGACTCTCCTTCCACGGCTGACCTTGAGCCCTACTCTCTGAACTTCCAGTTCTGCCATGCTTGTTACTTGATTCCAAGGATAGTTTGATGTACACTATCAAATACATTAAATATTTTAAAATTTCCTTCATAGTTTACCTTCACAATATTAAAGGCCTCGCATGACCCTTTGAATGTCTTTGAAATGCTACTTTTCATGTGTAGTAGATTCTGGAGAATGGAGATAGACCCTGTCCCACTTCCTCTCCCCAACACCATAGACAGAACTGTAAGACTTGAAGCTGATAAGAATACCTAACGTTAATTGTGTGTTTATTATTTGCTAGGTGCTCCATAAACTCTTTACCTGACTAACGTCCCCCTTGTGCTGTCTACGGCTCCATGAGAGAAATAGCTCTGTTCCCACTGTACAGATGTGAATGGTGAGCCACCATCTACATAGGTCACTCATGGTCACAGGGCCAGTCAGAGCAGAGCTGGAAACTGAATTCCTATCTACAGCTATATCTATACTCCCTGCCAATATTGTAGAATTCTCTCTCAGAGCATGCACTTCTGAGTAGAAGCTAGAATCATTATTTTTAACCAACAACAACTTTATCAAAGAATCTTCAAGTTGGAAGAGACCTTGGAGGTGCAATGAGAGCCCAGATTCCTCCCACAATCGCTCCTTGACAACAGCCTTGGCTGGACTTCTTATGACCACAGGGGCTTCTGCTCAGGGGCAGCCTACTCCTTTTAGAGTTTTTCTTACACTGAGCTTTATTTCTCTGTTATTTTTATTCATTGATCCTAGTTTCCCTTCTGGAATAACTCAGAATGATGTTTTATAGCTATGGTCAGTTTTGAGAAAAACCAGCTGTGAACTTGAAAGCAATGTTTTCAAAGCCAAATGATAAGGCTTTAATAAATCATAAAACTTCAGACAAAAATCCTCTGGGAAAAAAAAAAAACAGCAAGAAATAATCCCCCTCCCCCAACTCCCAGAATCCACCATTATAAACCACTAGAGAGCTGCATAATAAACAGTAGAATATGTTAACATCTATAACCCAACAGGATTAGTTTGCTTGTTTGTTTCCTTACAGGGAATTCCCATGACCTGGGAAGCTAGGTTTCTGGACTCGGAAACTTTCCGTAGTCGTTGCTCATGCAAGTGCTAGTTTTGGTGTGGGTGCTAAGCAGTCTTTTACTAAGCACCATTGTCCAACCTGAGCTTGGTTTTGGCTCACATAGATGGTGCAATCTCAGACTTACCAAGTCTGGTTACATGGTAATAGGACTCAACGTCCCTGGGAACATCTCTGAGGTTCACAACAAGAGGAGGAGCATGTGCTTAAAGGCCAGAATGGAATGACGCATGTGAAGGACATAAACCCAAACCAGACCTGAGGGGGCAGTGCTGCATTCCCAGGGTGGAGCTGGGAGGGCAGAGACAGCCGCAGGGAGAGAAGGACAATGACCACAAAAGACATACAGGAAAAAGCAGAGTTAAAAACAAAGCTTGGATCTGCTGAAGACAGTCCTTGAGTTTCTCCTTGGTTACAGCTAATGTAGGAAGAAAACCTTTAAAAATCCTAGTGCAGAACTGATAAGTAAAACTACTGGTAGAGTTGGGTTTTTTTAAGTACAAAATTATAGAAACATTTCCTCCATAATTTCTCTTTGCTACTGAATGCTAGTGGGAAATATATATATCTCACTGTAAAGAATGAGTTATTTAAGTAGGAACTCATTACAGACCAAGAATATTAGGTTTTATGAAACATGGCAGGGTTTGAGAATGTTCTCCCCACCACATTTTCTCGCTCTCTCACCTTATGCTTGTAAAGCAGTTGTTGGATTTCTTCTTTGGAAGACACAGTGATTTTCTGATCTCCTGCCATCTTCTCCCGTCCAGTTTCCAGCAGGTCAACCAGATCTTGCAAGGCCCTTTCATACTGGCTCTTGAGGGCAAGATTCTGGTTCAGACCACTCTTCCGGGAGCTAATGGTCATCATCAGCTCATCGTACATGTCCTAAGACACAGAGACAGTGGCACTCACTCCCAGTTGACAGTCTGGCACCTCCTGTGGAGAGTATTGCTTGCCAGGCCCACTGCCCACCCCAGGAAGCTCTGTCTGCTGAGACCTACAGGGCTCCTGTGCATGTAGATCACCTGCCAGTCTTTCTTATGAGCCTCATTTTCAAGACTTCTTTCAAAAACTATAAGCTCTGGATCTCCATTCCCAAGCCAACAATATGCTACTTATAGGTCTGTGGCTTTAAAATCACTTCATACCAGTTCTCCCAATAATTTTGTTCAATGTTCTATTTATTTTTTTTATTTTAAATTTATTTTGTTTTCAATTGTCAAAGAAAAAAACCTGAAAGACAAATTGAAGAAAAAGACCATATTCATAAGAATTTAAGGATGGAGGGAAGGACGAAATATGCAAGAAGTAATGTGGAAATAACTATTTGGAGAAAAATAAACTTATGAGTCTTATCCCAAACACAATATAGACTGACTTAAAAATAAAGACATCAGGAGCTGCAGCGGTGGCTCAGCGATTTTGGCGCTGGTCTCGCATGCGCAGGGACAAGGGTTCAAACTCCCGTACCACGCACATAGCAAAGCGTTGGAGCAACGAAAGCCAAATGAAAAACTCTCTCTCTTTAAAAAAATGAATAAACACATCAAGAAAAAAAAAAGCTAAAAATCTAAAGAAAAAATGTGTCCATAAAAATAAGCTCAATATTTTCAGATTCCAAAGGATATGAAAAAAGATTTCCTAGAGATGGCACAGGACACAGATTTGACAACTGTGTTCTCAGGAAAGCAGCAAGATGTGGGCTTAAAACGGTGAAAAAGTGTCCACGTGGCTGCGAGGGATATCACAGAAAATGTAATTTTAATGCTTACCATGTTCCCAGAACTTATATAATTTTAGAGTAATTGAATACAGTATCCTGAAGATTTTTTGTCTGCTAAACAAAATCAGATTTTGGACTTTCTTTGAAATAAAGAACTAGAGAAACAGAGAGCTTAATGTGAGAAGAAAGTCTTTAAAACTTAAAAGGGCCATGTTTTCGCCAAATGTGGGGAGTAAATAACCATTTAATCTGGGAAGATGTTCTAGGAGAGGAGGACACGCCAAACAGAGAATTTACTAGAGTCACATGGACCTGATCAGCGGATCATCTCAAGGTCGAGCAGCCTAAGGTTCAACGTGGAAAAGTTCAACCTTAGTGCCTGTTTGCAGCTATGACCTTGGACTCTTACACCTGACACTGCAGCTCTGGTGGAAAACTGCCTAGAAATGTGCACAGCAGGACTCTGGGATTATGACACTCTGCAATGCTAGATAAGGGACTAAGGCAGTCCAAATGAAAATGCCCTCTTGTTTATAAGAGCTAGTTCATATTTGCCAAAGAACAAACTTGTGACCTTGGACTTGACTCAGACTACTAATCCTCAATTATTGTGCAATAAGGCATGCAGAGAAAACCTAATGTGTGTGTGTGTGTGTGTGTGTGTGTGTGTGTGAATGTACACACCTGTGCACAATTCTTTCTTGACATAAATAACTACATTGTCTGTCAGAGGCTAAATTTCACTGCTTGAGTATCTTAGTATTGTCTTCCAACCCTGATATCAGACTTTTGCTTATGTGTCTGATCTAGAAAAGCAAATCAACTCAAAATGTTATTCTCTGTTCTTAAGGATGCCAGGAAGTCTTTTTAGATTTCAACCACTTGCTAGTTTAATTTTTCCCCCGTTGTTCTAGAATTGAAACAATGCCTCCATTTAAACATGTATAGAAGTTAACTATAGTCTTTGAACATTAAAAAACCATTTTCTGGGCTGGAGCAGTGGCTCAGCAGTTACAGCACTTGCCTGGCATGTGCGAGTACACGAGCTCAAACCCAGCACCACATACACAACGAAGTCTTGGAGCAAAGAAGCCACATGAAAAATGAACTAAAAATTGATTTCCTCTCACTCTCTCTCTCACTGTCCCAAAACCATTTTCTACATAGTATTCCTTTTTTTTGAGAGAGACACAGAGAGAGAGAGAGAGAGAAGCAATCAATTTTTATTTAGTTTTTCATGTGGCCTTTGTTCCGCTGATACTTCGGTGTGTGTGTGGTGCTGCAGTTGGAATCCGGATCCTCATGCATGCCAGCCAAGTGCCTTTACCTCTGAGCCATCACTCGAGCCCCTACAAAGTATTACTTTAACACTTGGTGATATAGCACAATATAGGATAGATATTCCTCTTTCAACTTTTCTAAGTAGGAGTGATAATGATTCTATCTTCTGGAGTAGAAAATAACATGTTACTATTTAACTATATCACAATTTTTAGCCATCAGAATAATAATGTAAATGTCAGAAAAAAGTATACATCTTAGAAGCATGCAAGCGTAATTTATTTTATTGCAGTAAATATGCTAAAAAGCTTCAGAAAAGTTTCTAAGACTTATATGGAAGAAGGACTGAGATTTAAATTACTTGTATTTTATAAAGAAAGCTAAGGAAAGAAAGAAAATATTTTTTTTCTGAGTTAGGATGTACTTCTGTGGCTGGGTAATATTGACTGGAGATTGTACCTGGAGCTTGGAGAGTTCTTGTAGGGCTGCCTGCTCCATCTGCAATTTGTCACCATGCCTTTTCAATTCAGTGATTCCTGCATCCAGCTCCTTTAGTCCCTCTTCAGCCTGTTGTATTGCCTAGGTAAGATTTATGACATTTCATTAAACTCCTACAGACAGTTTCCTCCCACAAAATCTGATTGTTGTGTCTCTATTTGTTCTTCTTCCCTCTAGAAACAAATAAACTAAAACAAAAAAATGAGTCACAGCAACAAAACATAAAAACCCAGATCATATGTATTAAAATGAGAAGAAGCCCAGCTGCACCTTTTGGCGGTAAAGAAGTAGGAAGGATGAGGAGTGGAGGGCCCAGAGAAGGATGGCTTCCCTACTGAGGGAGTTGGTGAACAGCCACACCTAAACAGGAAGCAGGATGGAGGATATTGTTGGCAAAAAGTATTTGCCTGAGATTTTCTAGGGCACCTTGTCTTGTTTCCTGGAAAGCAGCAGGGATACCTTTGGTGAGAAATTCAGTGAGGCAACCAGAAAATATTTGACATAATAGTGAGGGATGCTTTCCTCATCATCGTGCGGTGGAAAATCCACCAACCAACAACCAGTGAAGTGGCTGCCACTGTGGAGCTTTATCTTTGTAGAGAAAGCACGAGATCTCATCCTGAACCTCCAGGAGCAGAGAAGTCAGAGGAGAACAATGCAAGGCCAAATACAATGAAGTGTCAAGCTTTATGCTGCAACTCTTCTTCATCAAAGGAGCTTGGGGAAGGGAGATACCACACTAAAAGCCTCGTCCAAGTTGGCTCTTGGAAGAAGTGCAATCCCGGCTGCCCTTGAAGGCTGAAAAGAACCTGGACTGCAGATGGTAGATGGAATACACACATCTACTTTTTTTCTTTCCTAAAATTTTATTGCAATAACAGCGAATATTTTGCTTGCATGTTTTTGGAGTATCTCCCCACCCCATAAATCTACAAGGACAAAGAAATGAAGAATAAGACAATACCAACAAAATCCTGGAAGCTGAAATTGAGAAGAACACATGAAAATTGATTTAGGAAATCTGGGAACTGAGTCCTAATCCAGCAAAGATCCACACCATCCAGTTCAGAGGATCCATACCATCCAGTTCAGAGGATCCACACCATCAAGTTAAAAGGATCCACACCAACAAAATCAGAGGATCCACACCAACAAATTTAGCAGCACAGGAGTCTCAGGAACCCAAGTGAAGGAGGAAGGGGTGCTAAAGAAAGACAGCTTCTGAGAAGCTGCTTGAAGAGTAGTTAAATCCTCTGGTCCCCTTCCTCACTTCACACTGCCCCTTCCTCTGCCTGGTGAAAGAGTGCAGGTTCATTTTCTAGAGAATGTAAAGCAGACATACTTTAGGCTGAGAGGGACAGACAGCGGTGGGCTAAGTGCTTAACTGAAAACCAGGAGATGAAATGATGGTATGCCACATTTGATCTGTAAGTCTTTTCTCTTTCAAGAAGTGCTATAGTCAGGACTCTACTATCAGATAGAAGAGGGGAAATCACATAAGATCGACAGAGAAAGCCTAGAAACTGTACACACAGATTTTTCAACGAATGGCCCTCACACATCACCCTTCATTATCTCAGACCTGTCAACCTCCACCCTTACGTTAAGTTCCCATTCAGCAGTTTAGTCCCCAACCTAAATGTAAGTAGACAAGAAAACGTGCCCATGTATCTAAGAAGAGCCTCCACCACAAAAGACAGAAAGCAACGTAAGTAAACAAATAAAAGCAACTTGGAAGAATACAGATTACAGCAAAATTTCAACAACAAATCATTAATGTACTCCGAGAGATTAAAAGAGATAAAGCATCCATAAAAAAAGAACAGGATACTATAAAAAAAGGATGATTCAGAGAACCAAAATGAGCTTGGGAAAATGAACCACAAAACCAGAAATGCAGCCCTCTGTCAAAGAGTCTGGCACTGAATTGAGGAAGATGCCCAGAAAACAGAGTAAAAAGACAGAGAAGATTTCTTGATTAAAAAACATTGGGGATTGGGAAAAAAATATCTGATATATGATTGAAATGAGTTTTAGAAAGAGAGACAGACAACCTGAAGAAATAAAAAGTATTAAATAAATGATTAGAAAACTTTCCAGAATGGAAAGATGAGAGCTGCCAAATTTAAAAAGCTCATTTAGGTCACAGTCCAGTGGATAAAAATAGACCCTCCCCAAGGCACGTGATTGTGAAATTCCAGACCACTGGGGATCTTTGGGAATCAGAATGATTTTTAGATTCCTCAATCTCATACAGAAAGCTAAAAAACAATGGAGCAAAAGCTTCCAAGTGAAAAAATGAAATTCCAGGCAAGAATTCTACAAAGGGCCAAACAATCAAACTGTGAATATAGGATATGAGTATTTTTGCTATGTAAGATCTTGGAAAATATAGCTGCCATGTACCCTTTCTTAGGAAGCATGTGTACTAACAAACAAGAAAGCAATCTAACAGAGAAAGATGTGGGACTCAGCAGAGTGTAGACCCAGCAGAGGGAGCAGTGCAGGGAACAGAACGTCCAAGATGGTGGAGAAGGGGCATCCTGAGAGGACAACTGTGGACCAAGCTCATGGGCAGCAGGTGTGTTCTAGAGGAGAACCCTGTGACTTGGGAGAAGAACAAACACCATGAGGAGTGTCATCTGTGCCTTCCGCCATTATTACCTTCCTAATCCAAGGATGGTGGGGGTAGAACTAGCACATTCATTAGTTGCTTAATATTTACTCAAATAAATCATCTAATTGTTTACTCTGTACCTTTAATTTAGTTATATTGGTCAATAATTAGTAAAATATTACTCGTGTTCACATATATTTCTATATTTCACATTAGAAATCTAAGACAAGACATCACTGTGAGTGCTCAAATCCCTTTTGGAATCACATGTTAGAAGCAGAAAACATCTTAAAGATCCTTTCATGTTGAAGATAAAGCATAAAAGTATAATTTTTAATTGGAGGAAATGAGTAATCTCTTTAAAAAGCAGATGAAATTAGGGTTGAGAAAAATGCATATTTACAGGTTTTGCAAACCATTTCATCTATGTATTTTGGGAGAATTCTATTTCAGGTGCTTTACCCATAGATCCCTTGAGATCCACTGAAATTAGGTGAAGAGAGTCCACTGGAACACATCGTTTATGGAATTGTTTAGGCAACCATCTCTGCAGTATCCTTCCCATTTCTTGACCCCTCCCTGGTCTCACTGCCATCACTTCCAGTTCACATTCTTGTCCTTTCTCATCACTGCAGTTACTGAAATCTCAAGAGGGAATTCCTACTTGCTGAGCCTGGTGCTGCCCTGTTGGTCATCCAAATGGGACCCCAGAACTACATCCATTCTGGCCCTTCAGCATCCCCTGTGATTTTCCTCTGCTGGGACTTCCCTGGGTGCACAAAGGTACCTGGAAGTTTGCAAGATGGCCTACCAAGATGACATACTACCTATTTACATCTATTTGACCACAGTCATTAATTTTCATTTCTGTGTATGCTTTTGGAGATACCACAGTGCCTTCTTATAACACATATGTGTATATGTGTGATGTGTACTTATTTTTTTTAGACAATGGTGCATGTAATCAATAAAGTGTAGAGACCTCTGGTTTATAGAATAAAATCCAAGCTCCATGACATTCCACAAGCCCTCCAAGCAGCTTTGAATTTACTCATCCAATCTTCTTTTCCTCCCATCACTTTTATGCATGCTAAATTCAGCTGACTGGATACCCATGTTTCCCTGGAAGTGTTCAGTTTCTTGAAGGTACACCTTTGCTCTGGCTGGACTCTACTTCGGTACCTTTCTTCTAAGTCACTATGTGTCCAAACCTCCCATGTGTCCAATTTCCTGCTATGAAGTCTTCCCTGATCCTTCACCTGCTAGAGGCAATTTAACTCCTTCTGAATGTTCATAGTGCTTTCTACCCTTCCAAGAACAGTCTGACCTATGTCCTTGAGGTTCACATTTAATCGCATCATTGAGTAGCAAAGTCTTGCAGGTCAGCATCTGTCACTGACATCTCCTAGGTCCACCTGGAAGTGACAGAGGCAGTGTCACCTGGCATGATATTCAAATCTGGCATTCAGAAAGAAAATACATGACAAGCCGAAAAATGCTACAGTAAGCCATTAATCTTCCATAGACTATTTGAACTTTCACAACACACTAGATACCTGTGCAATGGATTTTCTAGGAAAAGGCAGCTGTAAATACCTCTATCTGTTCTGCTACAGGCTGCTGAAACACATTTGCCAGTTTCTGCAGAATGATGTATTTGCTGTCAGCCAGTGATGTAAACAGCACCTTCAGGTCATTCTGCGGAGGAAAGCAACAGGGAGACTTAGCATGTGTAACAGAGAATTCAAAACAGCCATAAATATAACTCCGATTTCTAGAAATGATACCAAGTCAACCCTTAGAGTCTGTGGAAATTGGTTCCAGGACCCCCCACAAATACGAAAATCCAGGGATGCTCAAGTCAGGAGATGGTGTAGAATTAGCAAATCACCTATGCACAGCCCCCCATGTACTTTGGATAATCTCTGGATTACTTCTAATACCTAACGCAATGTAAATGCCATGCAGGAAGATGCTGTACCGGACCATTTAGGAAACAATCACAAGGGAAAAAAGCACACATACACGCTCAATTTTTTCCCAAATATTTTCAATCAGTGCTTGATTGAATCTTTGGATGAGTAAGCCATGCATATACAGGACTGACTGTGGAGGTGTGGGATTTAATTTTCATAAGGAACAATACTGACACAGGGGAAGGTAAAAGGAACTGGTAACAATTTGCTTAAGGGCTAAAATCAACTTTTGAAGAATCTATTACACAAAGCATTTTCCACATAACAAGATAGAGTTGAATCATCTAAGCAGTAAGTAATACTGGTCATCCTAATTTTGTTACATCTGAAATAAATGAATGCATTTGAATATTGTAGCACAGGTATTATGCTAATTATTTTTATCTAAGAAAATAATCCATAGGTGTTTCCTGCTTTGGTAAATAATATGATTCTTAGGAATAATATGACTTCCTTTTCCCCCTGATTCCCTTACAGTCTTCTTCAGATTTTTTTTCAAATAGTTTATGTAACTTTACAAAAATCAATCAATAAGTTTAGAAAATAAATAGTATCTATTTAGGACCAAAGACATATGAAGAGACAACACAAATTCATCTTAGTCAAGTCATTTGCACAGAAAGATTTAGTTAAAATGCCTAATATACTTACATACTTAAATTGATTCACACAAAAAGGAGAGTGCTCTCAGAACTTTGATACTCAATTCCAAATGGAATAATGAACCAAAACAATCTTTAAATTATAAAAACTTGAAAATGTCCCAGAAATAATAGCAGATAAGTTCTGTTTCTTGTTAGTCATCAAACAGGTATGTATTTTCTCTTAACTCTGTTCTACTCAAGATAATAGGAAAAGGATTTGCATTTCTAGAAGCCACACTAATTATCTAATTATTGGGAGAGTTGAGTCAAGAAGACAATAATGTGATTGATTTAAAATTTACTAAATAAAAATATTAAGAGGTGCCAATAATCTTACCAACATTGGCATTTTCTTAAGATTACAAATTCATTAAGATTAAAACAAACTAGGGGCTGGAGCGGTGGCTCAGCAGTTACGGTACTCACCTCGCATGCACGAGTTCGTGGGTTCGAACCCCAGCACCACGTACACAATGAAGTAAGTGTCTGAGCAACGAAAGTCCATGAAAAACTAAATAAAATTGATTCTGTCTTTCTCTCTCTCTTACTGTCCCTCTCTCTTTAAAAAAAATATTAAAACAAACTATTATTACTATACTGTGATACAGCAGGATAATTAAGGCATCTATATATTATGGACAAAATGTCATAATTTTATTTTTTTCTGAGTCAATGGAGTTATGAGTGGGGCATAAAGAGGCTGATTCTGGACATTTGAAGAACAGGTCCTTGGAAAGTTTCAAGCTTTAATATCAGTTATAGTCTCACTCTTTTGTTAATGATTTTTTTTTCACTTTTAGAAATGACCTAAAAGACTTAACTACATACTTCAGAAATTTATTTGGGGACAAGTCTACGGATGAATATTCTGTAAACTGAGAAGAGCTGACACCTGACTTGATGGTAGTTCCACCTGTATAGCAGACACAAGGAGCACCAACCCTTCCACGTTGCCTTTTGGGTTTAGAATTGTGTTAGCAGCCTGGCAAAAGCTGATGCACAAAGAGTGATGGGTACAGAAGGCATGCAATTCCAGCAATGGGGGAGCACGGAGGACAGCACACCAGGTGCTAGGTGCAAAGTAAAATCAAAGGTTTGGGTCTTGATCTTTCAATATATTACTGCTGGAACTTTCTTTCAACGAAATTGGAACACAAACATTTCAATTGTCAGTTTTCGTTGGTGAGCTGGCCACCACCAACCAGAAACTCGTTGGCAAAAGGAAAATAGAGAACATGATTTAAACAGAATTTTGGGATTGCACATTCTTCTCATACTTCCAAAGTGTTCATCCCTAGTTCATATTTTCTTGCAACTGGTTATGATTACCAGTAACATTTACAACCACAAAGACACTAACACAGTAAATGCAATCCAAGAAAGGGAAATGCACCTTTGAGTCCCAGATACACTTGCACCGTTAACCCCCCCATGGCTAATAGACCAGCACACTGTTCTAACTCAGTGTATTAGTTCATGAAATATGGATGAATTTTAGAGCAAGGAAGTTAAATAATGGTTGGGTTTAGACATACTGAGTATTTTTACATACAATCTAATCTTGCAACCAAAACAAAATACTCCAACAAGAAATCCCTGCTTTTCTGACTTCATGTGAAAGTTTCTTTCCTGGCTATGAACTATACAGCCTACAGGTGCAGATGTGTATTTCCCTTCCAGACCATTTTTCTATGCCACAGACATGCATACTCAAATGTCTACTGTGACTCCATGTATGCATCTTCATTCTGACCCATATCCCAGGCAATGGTACCACAAGCGGCCCAGGCTTGGCCATTGGCCAGTGGCACTGCCCTCCACTAGCCTTCTCTGCTGATCCAGGGCTACAGATGTACAAGTCAGAATCCCAGGAGTCCCTCTGTGCCTCATTCCCCACATCAAACCATCAACGAACGCTGTGCAATTCCCTCCACCTTTGGAATGAATCATCAGAGGGACTGCTGGTCTTCATCTTCTTAGTTATACCATAAAATAGAAAATGTCTTTGGATGACCGTGGAGGAGTAATTCAACCTTTCCGTGGTTTCAGATCCTCTATCTGTTGTAATACTACATCAGCAACATAAACAAAAAAGCTTGCTGGGTGCCTGTATGTATCAGGCACTGCTCCGAATATTTCACACATTTTAATTATTTCATCCTTATGACATTAGGAGAAAATTACTATGGGTGAGACTTAATAGTTGAAGATACTAATGCCCAGAGAGGATAAGCAGCTTATACTATAGTAAGGGAGAAAGACAGACTTTGAACCTAGAGTGCTGGTTCCAAAGACTATGTTCTTCATTTTTGTTCTTCTGACTTTGCAAAATTAAAACAAGGATTATCTTATAGGGATATTGTGAAGATTAAATACAAAGATACATCTGAGATTTTTGTGTGTGTGAATAAAAAGTGAATCACAAGTTCAAGGTCAACCTCAGCAACTTAGTGTAACCCTGCCACAAAATACAAATGAATGAATGAATGAATAGGCAGATAGATAGATAGGATTGGGGATGTACCTCAGTGGTAAAGTACCCCTGGGTTCAATTCTCAATTTAAAAACACACACTCACGTTTGTTAACACTTTTACTGTTTAGTTTTAAAAATGTAGATTATTAGAAGATAGTGGTAATTTGTCCCCCTAGATGAGTATCTAGAAAATTCCACGTTTGTTGGTAGATCCAAAAGTTATTTGATGTTAGCAATTTCCTTTTTGCAAATCAAAAACTGATACCAAACTGTGAGCACTAATTATATGTATCTAGTGTATTTATCTCCCACGTTTGCTAGGACATAGCATTCATTTAAAGTGAAGCATTCCCAAAGAGTGCTTTTTACTAGGAATGAAAAAATCAGTATTAAAAGTTGATCTGCAGCTTTTACATTTGTTCTGGTGTGCAATCAAAAGAAAAGTTTCACAACCACACAGTGATTTAGTTGTCACTAAATAATTATGTGGAATTCTAACATGGGGCAAAAAGGAGAGAGGATTGGAAAGGAATGTAATCCGTTTTAACGCAGGTACACGCAGTCAGATTACAGCTGCTTTCAAAGCCTCTTGGGGGCCTTCCACATTCTAGAACTTCCTGCATGGTCGTGGGTAATATGCACAAAACTCTGCTCTTGCCACTGTGATACCTTAATTACAATGAATATTAAATTTGACTCCTTTGGTTGACTTTCAGTTTTATTTAGCAGTTAGTTTGGGTAAGAAGCATGCAATATTTTGTCTTCCCACTTTATACTTCCATCCACGTGGAATGCTCTTATAGTTCATCGTACATTTAAAGAAAAAAGATTCATACCTTACCTCGGTGAGACACCCTGTGGATTACTACTGACTGTACCCTGAAAATGGAGAACAGAAAGATCCTGTGATACCATCTTCTTTACCTGGAAATTCAGTATTTGCTGAAGTCGTTCCTTCATCTGATGACATCGTTGATTCACTACTGTGTCCAGCAAGGACAGTCTTCCCAAAAGACACCCCAAAGTATCTTCAATAACTTCCCGGTTATCTCCATTCTCAGGGAAAGTTTGGGAAAACAAGTTCTTGTTCTTATCCATTTCTTCGGACATTTCCTTAATGTCTTTGGCAAGAGCCTAAGGTTGATAAAAGAGAAACCTCATTTCCACGTTTAGATCCATGAATGGATAGGCAGGTCAAGTCATTTCCTCATAGAGTCTCCTCAGAATCTTAGTGCTTATGAATCGCCACAGCAAGCCAGTTCACCTTCCTTCCCAGACTCTGAGGCACTGGGGGAATTGGCTCTAGAAGAGATTTTTTTCCAGCGAGTTTACATCACTAGTCAATAACAGTGCAAACTGATAAAAAAAAGTCTTGTAAAGTGCTGTTTAAGAATTCAGTGTTTTTAAAATCATATTTCATATATGGCAGATTTGTGATATATAATAGTTTCCCACTAAAAGTTCTTCATTTTTTCTCCCCTTATACATACAAGATAAAGAATGAAAGTGTGATACAAGCATAAATGTCTTTGGGACCTTTTTAATACCTAAGCAAGTCTGTTCTGCTCTGTGCTACTTGGAAAAACAACTTTGTACTTCATTACAACTATTTTATTCTTGATCTCCTTCAGGCATGAAATTAATCACCCATTATCAAAACTCAGGGTGCTTTTCGATTTCACGCACAGATGGAAACTGCCAAGCTCACCTCTTGGTTGAAGAGACAAGTCTCTGTTTCTTCTGGCAAAAGTGTCGTGGCAAGGAACAGGCGCTCTTCCACGTCGTCCAGCCAGGTGGAGGTGGCCGAGACCCCGTCGTACAGCTTCTGCTCCAGGTGCACATTCTGCCTCTTCGCCCCTCCACCCTGGAGAAGAAGCCGGTACTCAAAAAGGGATAGGAATCCGGGACGGCGTTTTGAGGAATCAAACAAAAACACAAGGAGCAGCTCCTGGGACCAGTGAATGTGTCAGGGCTCATCAGTAGTGTCGGAGCTCAATGTTCACACGCAAGGGTGGAACAACATTGCAGAGACCAAGCAAAGTGATAGGAGCAGGACAAGACCCACACAAGGCGTGACAAGCATACACGTGGCATGGCCTACCTGGGATGAAGCCTCCTGGAAGGCCTGGTTTAGTCCGTCCAGCAAAGATGTCACTGCAGATTTGTCTTGCCCGTCCCCTCGGTACGGTGGCACACTGGACAGGAGTCGATTGGCCCTGTGGTAAAGCTGCAGGCCAACAGGGACACCTTATTTAAGAGCAGAGGCACCATGTCCCCATTTTCATTAAGTGCTCGCTGAAGAAGACACTGCCCTCAGGAATGGAAAGAGTTAAACTCCCCAGGCCAGAGTGGGTGGCCAGAGCCAGTGGCAGACCCACTGGCTGCAGCAGGGCTGTAAGGGGGAGGAGGCGTGCTACGTCATGTGCATGGGTGCAATGGATAGAAATGCACGGCTCTGGAGACACACACGCAAGTGTCCCCACACGAGGGTACGCACTGGACCTAAGGTTAGATTGGCTCTTAGTTGGGCCTGGGCAGCTGTGTGCATTTCATGGTGCCTGCTTTGATAGCTCCTGCTTCTCCTCCTCAGATGCCACTCAGCATTGACACCTTTCAATTTCAGCTAAACCTCCTCCACCCCCTAAGCCAGTCCTGGCCAGAGCAGTGAGACTAGCACTTCCTCAAAACAACGGTAAAGGTCCTTGCATTGACCCTGACAGAAAAACTGCTGTCTTGGCATGAGCCTTGATGGTCACCCCTGGCCCAGGTCATGGCCTAGGCTTCTTATGCAGAACCCTGAGCCACAACTGTGGTAGGTATCCCAGACATGCCTGCTTGGGTTCCTGGCTTCCTCAAATTCCTCTAACTTCCTGTTAGCCCCTGGCTCCTGCACAGAGTGAACTAACAATGATTGTTTACCTGGAACCTTCTGTTGCCACATTCAGTTCCCTTGGACGTGGCATGCTCCGTGGAACCCAGCCTAACATCACACAGTATCCATCCCAGGACCCAGCCCTACACGTGGGCCAGTAACCATTCTAGCTGACCACTGGCTTCCTTTCCTCTCAGACCCTCTGAGCTCCCAATATGCTTTTCATTAAGAACTTCTGGAATTATTAAATGCTGGAAGCAGCAATGGAAAATAAGATGACTTGACAATTTAGTTCCAGATTTGTGGGGTTCCTTTTGCCCCAGATGTGTATGCATAATTCTCCATGTGGGAAAAAATTAAAATAAAATTTAATTGTTTGTGCTAGTGAGAAATCAGATATTAATTATCCTTGAGGAAAAAATATGACCTGGAAATCAAATAAAATTTCAACTAGAAATATAAAATTAGTAAGGGACACAGGAAACAGGGCTATCAAGAAAAATGTAGGATGAATAATTTGTATCCTGTCTTAGTTTGGAATCGATAATGAAAATACGGATGACTGCACAGTTACGTGCCCTTAGCATAAGCAGTACATCTTTTATGTTGCTTGATGTAGAAAAACAAAATGTTTGATACCACTTGCTCTTGTTCCTGTTCCACAACATCCTGTAGTAGTTTCTGCTTGGTACTAAATTCTTGATGTAGACTTTCCCATTTCATTCTCATCTGGTCTTCTGCAGATGATTTCTCCCCTTCCATCCCCAACTCCTGGGATAACACATCAGGTTTTTCGCTATTAGAAGAATAAATAGTCTAAGTTTACAATGTGCACAAAAACGCAATGAGAGAGGTAACATCGCATGTACTAGATCTGACCTCGCGGACTGGAATGAGATTAATCATTAGCTACAACTTGAACATATAAATTAAAATAAATAAAAATACTAAGACTACTAACAAGTATAGTCTTACTTATAATTGAACCTGGAACAGAACAAATATTTAAAAATACTTTAATAACAACTCAGTATTAAATAATTGTGATGTTTAGAACCAGGAAGTGTAGTATGATTATGAACTTGTATCCTTTGACACATAGACTACAGATTGTTCAAAGCCCTGAAAGTGTTAACTGGTCTGCTGAGAGGTTTTGCCACGCTTCGAGTCCACAGAATGTCTGGACACACAACAGAAGGACTGAATGTGGTGGGAAGGAGTATACCTCCATGATGTGTGGCTTTAGCGTGAGCAAGATCTGGATCAGAGTTCCCTGTATACCTGAGGTAGCTCAGAAGTAGGGCACCTGCCTAGAAGGTGTGAGGCTCTGTTCTCTCCCTAGCACAGAAAAAGTGGAAAAAAAAATCCCATGTGCTCTATCACGCTGGATTTATGACACTGAGCAATGTGTTTCTTTCTCTGAGCCTCAATTATGTCACCTTACAAATGAAGATGACATATGCATTACAGAATTATAGAAATTAAAGATAGCATATACACAATGCCTACAACCCTATTAAGCAAGCAACAGCCTCTTAAAAAATACAGCTTAATAATAATAATGGCACCCATAATAATCTAGGGAACCTATTAAATGTCAGGTGTTTTGAGGACCTACTAGAGAACTGTAGCATCTGGAAGGAATATAGATGTGAATTAAGATTTTCATCCAGGGCCTTTTCTCAAGTAGGAAAAACTAAGTTTATTAGCAGGATAATACTTCACACTAACTGGACACTAACTAGCTCTTCTCAGAATACATATAGGTACAACAGTGTCACAGGTATGCTTTCTGTAGTTGCTCTTAAGATTTCTACCAGCCTGCGGGGATTCTGTCTCTAGCGTACAGCTCAGAGATCTCTCCCATCTATTGGGCACCATGCAAGATACTTTCAACGTCAGTAACAGCAAAGAACAGGAAAGGAGTAGGGACAGAGCGAAAGCAGTCTGCCAACAAGACAGTGACATTGCTAAGCTCACAAGACGAAACCCTAGCAAGCAGCTGAGATGGAGAGCTGTATCTGTCAGTGTTGGCCAAGGGTTGAGCTAAGAAAATAACATTGAATGAAAGAACCGAAAACAGCCATATGATACCTCTAATTGACTGCTTATGACAATGTCTCTGGATTTTTCTGCTTAAAAAAAAACTTTTTAAATTAAAAAGAAAAAGTTTTAAAGTTCCGATCAAATTTTGTTATTATATTGTTTTTCTGTGTGATGGTGGTAAAAACTGTATTGCCCTCTTTTAATCCATTTACGCATGCACCAAAATTTATCATAAAAACACAGGAAGAATAAGATCTATATTTTTTACATTTTAATCACTGATACGTGTAAATAGCCAGCAGTAAATTCATTTTACATGAGAACATAGCCTTTCACCCCCCCATGGAAAGTGTCCTTTCTTCCTTTCACATCTCCGTCAATCAAGGTCCAGCTGATTCTCCTTAGTAGTCTTGGAAGGAACCCTCCATCAGCATAAGTCATGCAAGAGCTTACGCTTCATGCAGCAAGCATGTGGACACATGAAGTGGGTCACGCCCTTCCAACAGCGATCACCTTCCACCACCCAGTTCACATTTGATGGACTTAGAAAATCAGTGAATAATTAGAAGGCTGAATGAACACAAGGATTTTTGCCCTAGGGAAAAAACTTATTCTGTTCTTATCAAAACTACAATTTTTCCTTGGATTTCTAGGGATCACTTAATTCATGATTATTTGTTTGCTTGGTGCCAGGAACTCAAAAAGAATGGCTGAACTGAAATTAACTACATTTAAAGGTAACTTTTCTAAGTTTGAATAAAGGAATTTACATATATTAAAAATTTATCAGCAGTCTCTAAAGGGAATCTTGTATTGAAAGCCAGTACTTCCTACAAATCATTTTAGAAATGCTTTTATATTTGAAAACAAAAAAAAAAAAGCACCATTTCCAGTTGTTTGTCTGTTATCTGGGTTCTTTCCAAGGCTGAAGGTCAGGCAAAGAAAAAGATTCATGGCCAAAAATTGCAGAAGCTCCCAGCTACTCCTTTTTAGGGACTGTCCAAGTACTGCTGAGGCAATGTGTGGATGGGTTCTTTTTTACAAAGAACAATTTTGTAGAAAGACACAGAAAACTATGATATCTTGTGTGAACTGCAAACAGAAAATGCAAAATGAAGGCAAATCTTCCCTCAATCAAGGTGGGCTTACTACAGACACAAATTTATGTATTTATGAGCTCATCTGTTCTTTTAATTTTTTTGTTTCTTTTTTGGTCCTTTGCTTACTTTTTTTTTAAACTTATTTATTTTATTATTATTATCATTTTTTTTTCCTTTTTG
Source organism: Aplodontia rufa (assembly GCA_004027875.1). NCBI lineage: Eukaryota > Metazoa > Chordata > Mammalia > Rodentia > Aplodontiidae > Aplodontia > Aplodontia rufa. The sequence goes on from PVKS010003667.1 coordinate 96,615, forward strand.
CAGTGCTGGGGATTGAACCCAGGGCCTTGTGCATGCTAAGCAAGTGCTTTTCCACTAAGCTATACCCCCTGTCCCTTATCAGCACTTTCTGGCATGAAGACAAAGGAGATTTTTCAAACACTCCTCCATGTTTCCAACACAGTTTTTACAGTTTCAGGGCAATTAAACGCAGTTCCTAACCCCAGAGATCACGGACATATTCATTTCTATTCTTCTAAGTTGATCTAGATTAGCGGGGTCACTGCTCTTGCAGTTTCTTCGCTTTGCTTTGCTTTTCCTATTTCCTAGGTACTTTGTCATACTATTCCCATTACAATTGCATTTCTGCTGTTTTTCCTTTATCATTTGTCCTTGAAATTCATATATGCATATATATATATACACATGTTTCAAATTCAAATACATATTTACTCATATACACTTATCACTTTTAATTCACTTATTTTGCATAAAAATTTATCATAAAATCAGGGAAATATTTAATGTCTGTACTTAATATCCATATCTACATATATGATCAGTACTGATGTTATAAGTCAGCAAAGTTACGTCAGCATTGATTACACTGTAAAAAAGGTTTTTAAAAAAATTCCCCCATTTGTGTTCACCAAAGTTAGTTTGATTTATCCGTATTCTATCTTGGTTTTTATCCACACACATATGATACTTTTTGATTTTAATTCACAATTTTTTAAAAGAGAGAGAGGGAGAGACAGAATCAGTTTTTATTGAGTGTTTCACATGGCTTCCGTTGCTCTGACACTTAGTTGTGTACATGGGTGCTGGGGTTTGAACCTGTGTACTTGCATATGCCGGGCAAGCGCCATAACTGCTGAGCCACCGCCCCAGCCCCTTAATTCACATTTTTACTAAGTGTTACATAGACGTTTTCTGATACTATTAAATCATTTTAGTTATATACATTCATACAGATTTTCTTTAGCTCTTTTATACTAGTGAACATTTCTGCCTCTTCAATTATTTGACATTATAAGTAACACTTAAAATCATCTTCATAATGTACATATTTTCTCCTTCACTTTATATCTTCTGGGGAAAAAATGTTCAGAAGTGGAAACAAGGTCAAAGCTATTGGTGGAAGGATTCCTTCTAATCGCAGCCTTTAGCACACGTGAACATAGAGCTTCATTGAAACTTTGTTTTGCAGCTTAGATTTTAAAGAAAGTTATCCTATGTAGCCTCTTGGCGGATAGTCTCAATTTTTTTCTTTCTTTTGGTAGTGGGGATGGAACCCAGGGTGCTCAACTAATGAGCTATATCCCCAGTTCTTTTTAAAATTATTACTATTGTTTATTTTGAGACAGGGTCTCCCTCAGTTGTCGAGGCTATCCTCAAACTTGCAATCCTCCTGCCTCAGCCTCCAGCGTCCCTGGGATGACAGGCAGCTTCACAACACTGTTGTGGTGATGGTAATTGCTTATTATTCTAATTCTACACATGAGAAACCTGAAGCTCAGAGCTGGGTGACTCCCCAGGTGATCACTATAGAACTAGAATAAAACTCAGACCTGACTCAAAATAGAGGGCTATTTACTGCACTGCAATTCCTTCAACTCCCTGCCTTTCTAATCAAAATCTTCCACTTGAAAATTCTCTAACTTCCTTAATTTCCCTTTTGACATTTTCTGTGTGTAATACTATCAAAGTCTCCACTGCAAACTCCAAGCTTAAGAACTTTACATGTAGCAATTATAGAAATAGACACATCAAGAAAAGTCAAGACGTGGGCTGGAGCGGTGGCTTGGCGGTTACAGCGCTTGCCTGGGATGCACGAGGACCTGGGTTCACAACCCCAGCACCACATATGCAACTAAGTGTCACAGCAATGAAATCCATGTGAAAAACTCAATAAAAATTGATTCCTTTCTCTCACTCTCTCTCTCTTTTAAAAAAAAAAAAGTGAAGATGTTTTAGCAGGCACATACACTTATTTTTTTGAATGAGATTAGGGAAGATAAGCTCTTGGGGGGGAATGCTCTGCAGTGACATATAATTCAGTTAGAAACATCACAGACCAGATTTTATAATGCATTTCCTGTTTGATTTAGAAAATGAACTCAGGAGCCTCCTCTCCAACAGATGTGCTGGGCAAACAGGAAGCAGCATGAAGAAACCAGCCACAGTGGTTGCTAGTGATGCTCAGACCAGGCAATAAATGTTTAAGGGCATTGAGGATCCTAAAGTCAACACAAATGAGGACTGAAATAAAATTCTGAAGCTAGTTCCCTGAAACATACCCAAGACCTCCTGAGGTCTCTGAAGCTGAGTGTTGGGTCAGGATCTCCTCTCCACGACTGGCTACCGAGCGCAGCAGACTCTTCTGTTCAGCTAATTCTTGTTCCAGCTCCTGATCAAGGGAAAGGACAAATGCAAACATCTTTTTGTTATTTCATGGTAATTATCTACAATCACGGTTCTGTCTAGGAAATTATCAGGAACTTCAGCAGTAAGCTTTAAGTCTGTACATTGTATAAAAGTGCGATTTAGATGTATGATCTAGATAAATACTCACATATGTCAGTAAAGTATTCTATACCTTTCTTTTGCTTTGATAAAGGATATCTGAAAACCTGGGAAAATCAATTAGAAAAGAAAATTTTGCTGGGCAATGGTGCCCTCTTGTGGTACAAAAAGCACTTTCATGTTTCGAAACTGCTTGCCAGGATTCTTGAAAGCAGCAGATATTCTCTGCTTATTTACTACTTTTTTTTTTTTTAAAGACTTTTTTTCTTTGCAATGGCAGGGATTGAACTCAGGGCCTTGATAATTCTGGGCAACCATGCCATCACTGTGCTACATACACCCACATCTCTTTTTGTTTTCTTTTGAGACAGGGTCTCACTAAATCACCCAGGCTGACTTTGAACTTGTCCTTCTCCTGCCTCTGCCTCCAAGTTGCTGGCATTACAGCTGTGTGCCACCACACCCAGCTCTCTACTTGACAAACTGGATTACTAACAGATCTGGTGTCATCTTCTTATTGGTGGTAAATTATTTTGTTGTTTGGAGAAAATATCTTAATTTGTCCTTAATACAAAGTTCGTTATCAAGGAACATCATTTATTCATCAACGCTCATTTGTTTTACTAGGTAATAATTTGCAACAATATTCTGTGATGGTGTCTACTGCAAACTGAAAACAAATGACATTTCTTTGAAAAAAATAAAACAAACATGGGGCCGGAGCGGTGGCGCAGGGTTGCAGCGCTTGCCTGGCGTGTGCAGGGACACAGATTCGAACCCCAGCACCATGTACACAATGAAGTGTCAGAGCAAAAAAAAAAAAAACATGAAAAACTCAATAAACTTGATTCTCTCACTCTCACCGTCCCTCTCTCTCTTAGAAACATGAGTTCAGATTTTTACCGATTCTCCGCGTTTGTTTTGCTGTCTTGCAGACCTGTGCAGTGAACCCAGGGTCTAGCTGCATGCCACACCAGCACTTACCACTGAGTTACACCCCCGATTTATAGTAAAATAAAATAGACTCAAATGAGGGTGAAGCTGAAAGTAGAATGGGTGTGCATGACGAGGTGGATTATAGTTGAGTTATACTATTCATACACTCAAATGTGAGCTTTTCTGGAAGACAGCCCTCCAAAATAACCAATCACGCCAGTGGTCATGAATATGCACACTGAAAGGCTAATCACATCTTGCTTCATTCAAAGTGAAGATAAAGGGGCTGGAGCAGTGGCTCAGCAGCTGGAGCGCTTGCCTGGCATGTGCAAGGACCCAGGTTCAACCCCCAGCACCACGTACACAACTGAGTGTTGGAGAAACAAAATCCAGATGAAAAAATAAGTAAAATGATCCTCTTTCGCTCTCTCTCCCTTCCTCTTTAAAAAACAAAGTAAAACTAAAGGAACACTTTGGTAAAGAAACAGCATTCCCCTCGAGTTGTTTTCTTGCTGATTGGCAGGCTAAAGAGGGCAGGCAAAGATTTACTTTTTGTTGCTGCAGACTGCTCTGCCGCTGGTGGGTCCTTGTGGTGCGAGCTTGAGCCAGCCATTCCTGCACGCCAGGGCTCTGAGTGGCCGTGAGGTCAACATCGCTGTCTTCCTTCTCTTGTGCGGCTCCCTGCTTTTAATGAGGCAGAAATCAAAGGTCATACTCCCCACAGGAAACCCTTAACCAAAACGGAGAGAATTCTCTTTTGCTGTGGTCTGTATAATGACACCAAAGTGGTTCTATTTGGATGTGAAGCTACATTTTTCAAAAGACAGTAATGCAAAAACCCATCTAATTTGTGGCATTTTCAGGATTGAGAACAATAAACAGATGGTTATGCCCAGAAATATTTGAGGGGAAACCCATGTATTTCCAATGTGGTTACCAGATATCAT